>NW_019379564.1:462098-472867 GCF_000648655.2 Copidosoma floridanum
CTATTATGAAATCTTTGCTGAAATAGGTATGTGATTAAATAAAAAGAGTAGAAAATATTTTCTTTCGAAGATCGATTTTAGTTGAAATATTATAGATATATCTAAAAAGAAATATTTTTTTTTTTACCACAAGTTGGAAAATCGTCTAGATAATTTTAAATCTTGAAGTCATAATTCTTATAACAATAGTACCGATTGAAAGGATAGTGTATACGTGCAAAAAAAAGGCGCAAGTACTTATTAAAATCAAAGTAAATATTTTAATAAACACCTTATATCGAGTAAAGGTTCACAAATGTGATAAATGATATAAAATTGAGTACTTAAAATTTTTAAATTGCATTAAAAATTTTTTTTTCTTAAATAGTTCATCAAATACAAGACGAATCTTTAAGGGCTTATTGTGGTTTTCAACACTTTTATTTATGTGAAATTATACTCCTCCTTTTTGATTCAAATTTTTTTTACGATACCTGCATCTTTTTAATATTTAAATTGTTCTATCAGTGTCACGGTGTTTTTTTTAGAAGTTTTTAATTTTGTTTGGGTTTGTAGATTCGTAATTTTATATTTCATTTTTTTTTCTGCTGCTGGCATCTTTTCTACACTTTAATTATTCTCACTTTTTCTTTTTGTTTTTGTTTGACCTTCACTTTTCTGCTTTTTTATTATATTACTATCTCTTATAACAGCTTTTTTCTCTACAGAGCTTATACTTTATCTGTAATATTTACAGCGAATCCAAGGTTAACTAATTAAATTGTTGGAAAAACTCTTTATATAAAAAGGTGCATCCCTAAATGACAAAACTAATTACAAAAGTGCTTTTTAATACACAGTTCTTCTGCACTTTTTATACACTTTTGCTCATAAAACTAACGGATTAGGTAAATTGTCTTAAAAGGTAAATTACTTTGAGCAGATGTACGTGTACTGGCTAGGAAGTTTTTGTGCCTATGATTTGAAGTTAGACAAGAGCTCCCTGTTAGTCAAACTACTACGAATTCGAGAGATATACGTGAACAAACAATTTCACAAAATAAAAATATCTTTTGTCCACTATAACATTAATTAAAGTATAAATTAATTTTTAAATAGTATAATAATACTATACTGCATGCATATAAATAAATTAGATGTATTTCAATGAGTATCACCCATCATTAAAATCATAGTAAACAGAGAAAACTTATCACACTCTTGTAGAACCTTGATCAAATTTTAATTTGTTCGTTTGTATTGAATTTTGCTAAAATTAATTAAAAAATAAACACATGGTAAAAAATAATCATAGCAATACTAATCTATTACGTTTCTTATAATACCTCTTTTTCATTTGCTACAACGACTGATTTTTCACCATCTAAGTATTGGTTTCAATTTCCATTTTGTCCAAGTATTGGATGTTCTACTTTATGTAAGTTTTTATAATAAATCTGATGTTTATATGTTATCAGAAAAGGTATAGATGGTTCTAAGAGTGCCTTTCTAAAAGGGCCATTATCTTCATATTCGCCAATTAATACGATGATAAATGTATCAATATTACTTGTATACCTCTTAAAGTCATATGAAAATTTGTAACTTATTAACAAGCTCCTCTTAATACGCCTATCAAGTTAAGCTTGAAGTGAAACAGCTTAATAATTAGGAATATAAGCTTACCTAATCCTACTTTGTGACTGAACGTATGGTTCCTTGGTAGCTCAAGTGGTAGAGCAACCGTCGAGTAAACCGGCGATTGTGCGTTTGATCCACTACCAGGGGGAATATTTTTTTCATTCTTACTTATTTCTTATAAAGTTTTCTTATAATACAAACTATGTTAATTTTCATCATGAATTTTTAGTATACTTGTTATCAAAATGGCATGGATAGTTCTAAGAAAGCTTTTTAAAAGTGCTGCCATATACATATGCACCAATAAATATAGTAATTAATATATACATTTTGCTTGTTTACTTCTCAGAGTCATTGTAAGCATATCGACATGTTAGTTTATTGACAAGCATTAGAATCATTTCTAATTTCTTTGATATTTCAAGAATTTTAAAAGGTACAGAACAGTAAATTCAATGCATTAAACAGTGTGAGAAGAGGCAAAACTTTTAACTTACATTTATGAAATAAAATTCAAAAAAACGTTGTGGAACTAAGGATAACAAATGAATAATTAAATTAAGTCAAATAACAAGCAAATTATAATAGTTTGACCTTATATTAAGGAGAGGCGAAAAAGAGCAAAAAAAACTGAAATGAGAGTGACTGAGAGGGCCACAGGATATTATTAAAATAAAAGAAGATAATTGGACTATGGGGTTCTATAAAAATCAAGAAATATATGAAAAGCTTAAGCGGATTATAAGAATAAGGGGGCAGGAAGGATTTCTTCTAAAAATTCGACACAATCAAGTAACAGATTAACTGATCTTCTTTTAGCTTACATTAAGAAGTGCTAAGAAAAAATGAATAAATAGTGGTAAAAGCCTAAGGAGTAGTAAATGACAATTGAGAGTAAAAAAAAAATTGAATCTATTTAAAACAACAAAATGATTAAAAAAACTTATTGTATTTAAAAAAAATCAGAGAAAATAAGAATAGGTGAAAGAGGTAGCGAAAAGTGTGTGGAGATGCCTTCTAAAATAACTGTAATTTTCTTGCAAAAATTTTTTTAGTAAAAACATATTTGTTTAAAATTCATACAGTTGATTTGATCAAAGAATAAGAAGCTAAAAGTCAAAATGAAATAATAATGCTCAAAAATATTTCACGTTCCTTATGTCATAAAATAATGATTGGCCCTGAAGAGCCATAGATTTGCACTTTTTCCCGTATAATATACTAAAAGAGCTGTTTTTAAGACTATCACGATTAAAGAATCACAAAAAATATGTAATTAAAAATTTTTTTTTCTAATCTCACAACTTTATCACCAGAACAAGAAGATCCTGGAGATTAATGTCTTCATTTTTATCGCCACAAAAATAAAAATACATATTCTACCTACTTAAAAATCTAGAAGATTTAAGAGATTACTGTGTAGCTTGTGATAAAAAGCTTATCTTACACTACATATATTCTTTATTTTTGATTTTGATACTACTGCTTCAATCTTGATAAATATTCTGCGTCAGTTTCTTGACGCCTCAAATTGTATGAATTAGATGCATTTGAAGTTTTCCTTCAAATTTGCCCTCTTGTGACTTTAGGCATGGTTAAGATTTTTGTGAGCCCAGAGGTTGTTTACTGTCTACTTTTTTAAGTTCTTATATACTTTTTGGCAATAAAATTTGACCTTCATAATATCATTATAAATAATAAGTTATTAGACTAAGGGCAAAATAAAGGCTAGCTTGATTACCTTAATAACCCTAAAATACTNTTTAATAGTAGCAAGAATACACTTTAAAATCAAAATATTCAAAAAAAAGCATTGAATAAATTTTTTCATTAACTGACAAAATGTTGAACGAGAGGTGGTAAGATTATCGCATAATATAAATGCGATTAAAGACTTAGTGGAAGGGCAGGTAGTAAATATATTAAAGTACTTTTTATACAATCTACCGAAATCCATTAGTCATTAGGTGAAAACATTTAAAACAAAAGGGTGTAAAGAGATTGTAAGGTATCAATACAATATAAGATTTGATAATTAAGCACATTAAATCTCAACTAAAATATTAATGTAATTTGTTGAAATTAAATGGTCATTGAGTAACAAAATTTAAAATATCCTCGTTTTTTATGTGTTATGAAACTTTGCAATTTATTTTTTATTTTATTTTACAAGAATAGTTTTTTCTATTTACACTTCTCAAATATTGCTCGAAATCTGCTGTAAAGTCTAAAAACTAACATAATGGTTATCTTGACTTTTACTTTGTTTTAGAAGCCAGAATAAGTGCTCACTCATGTTAAATTCTAAATTTCTCTTTAAACTACATTAACAAAAGTTAGTAGATCACTAGTGGACCACTATAGATGTGGTGTTATGATGCAATTGTGACATTGAGAGCTTGCCGTAAGCCAAATTTATTTATGACTATGACATGTGATAAAAAATAAAACAGGTAATTAATTTTTATTTTCTAATACCTAAGTAATACAGCATTAGATCTTTCCCAAACACAATTGATTGGCTATTTTACTTGCATTTACACTTTTTTTTTGGCAGTTAAGAAGAAGTTTGATGTATGCTCATCTTTTAATAACCTTACATCAGGAAAACAAATTTTAAAATTCAATGCATGTAAAAACCAATGCATCTGACAGTATATTACATTAGAATAAAAATTAGAAAAATCAAGTTAACAAGTGCATGTTACATGGTTCTTATTACAAGCATAGTCCATGCTTTTAATATAGAAAACAGTTTCTGTTATGAAACTATTAAGTAACGGAAATTCTATTGCGCACTTGAGACTTTTAAAAAATGATTTGAATAAAGAAATTAGAAATACATGTGAAAACTAGTTTTCTTAAAACTTTGTCAATAAAGAAAATAATGCTCTTATTGGGTAGTAGTTTTTTAGTCAATAAATTAATTGTAAAAATAAAACTTCACTTACACCTTTACATAATAGTCAAGAATGCATAATAACACTTCCATTTTTTAAAAATCATTTACCGTTTCATTTACATCCACAGTTGGACAATTTTAAAACGGCGTCTTCGCAACTACAATGTAGACACAAAAATTACAAAAATGGCTTTGATTATCTAGGATCCAGCTTTGATGATCGTTAAGAGAGCCTTCAAAATAAATGATTAAATTTCATAACTAAAATTTAACAATACTTAATCATTTAAAAAAGAAAAAAAAATTGATTCAGGTAATGATTATTTTTAAATTCTGTTTGCTGTTAGGAAGATAAAAGAAAAATTATATCTAAAAACATAAGATGTAAACGAATGTTTTAAAATATTATAATTAATTAAGATAACAGTTTTAATTTTGCTTCGACGAAACGCACACTATTAAAATAATAATAATTTGATAAGAACTGTATACGATTAAAAAATTTCTATTCACTTGTTATGATTTTTTAGTTTTAGTTTTTTTTCTGATTTTGATATTTGCTCGATTTAAAAAGATATAACTAGTTAATTAAAATATAATAGGCAATTTAGATTGTTGTAAGCAAATTATGTTTAGTAAATATTACAGGTATGATATGCAAACTTTCAATGCTTACAATTTCTTTGTTAAAGAGGATGCTTCTTCTTCAAACAACAATAATTAACATTTATAACACAAAATAAAAAATTGATGGAAAAGTTTATTAAGTAAGAGATCAGCTTTTTACTATAAACCTCATAATAATTTCTTGAATTTTCCAGATTTTTAAATAAGTATCATATGTTTTTATATTTTTGTTGCAAAAAAACACGTAAAGATCAAGCTCCAGGACTTTAATGCGCTGGTTTAAAGTCGTAAGGTAAGAGAAAAAAATTTTTCAATCATATATTTTTTGTGAGCTTTAAATCCTTACAGCTTTAAAAAAAAGGCCTGTTCATAGATTATTCAGAAGAAACTGTAAATTAATGGCATTTCAAGGCCAACAAGTATCTTATGGCATAAGGAATGCACGGTAGTTTTCAGCATAATTTAAATTTTTTCACTTTTTACAGCATGTAACTTAACCAAATAAACTGTATGCATTCTGAAAAAATATGTCTTTATAAGAAGATTTTTGTTTTGGGAAGTATCAGAAACAGATGTAAAATTTATAACTGCAAGCGTTTCTTATGGCATGTCAACATACTACAGTGTTCCATTTAGTAAGTCTTGGGCAAAGCCGAGACGTGGGGTCTACTAGTAATAAACATATCAAAATAACGAAAAAAGTTACTTACGAAACCAGTGCGGAAAAGTCGATTTCCCGCATGAGTCGTGATTGACTGGCATGAGTGGCCGGAGTTGACGGGAACGATTGCACGACGCGAGTTACGTCACCGGTCACAAGTGCAAGTCCATCACACGATTGCGGCAAATTGTCCCGCACAAGTTGCGTACAATTTTTTTCGCAATAGTGTGGGAAACATAGATATTTTTTACACCGACTCTCGTCTGGAAAATCGATTTTCCCACACAGTGTGTGGAAAATATGTTCAGCAAGTTTTCCTACGAGTTTGAAAAGTCTTTGTTTGCGAACCGAGAGGTTTGCAGCCCGAGCCAAAGGTGAGGTCCATCACGAGGTTCGCAAAGAAGACTTTTCGAACGAGTATCGGAAAACTGCTTTTTTGCCCGAGGAAGTACCAGCCTCCAAAAACCACCCGAGGGCAGAAAAATTATTTTAAACAATAGTCCCACTATTAAGGGTAATATTTAGTCCAAACAACCGATATTAAGAATTTAACTGAAGGTGAATCTTTTAATGGTGAAGTCTGGAATTTATCTTATCATTCTTCTTTAGGAAACAACAAGTCATTAACCATTTTATTTACATCCACAGTTGGACAATTTTAAAAGGGCATCTATACAACTACGATGTAGACACAAAAGTTACGAAAATGGCTTCGATCATTTAAGATTAAGCTTAAATGATCCTTTAGGGAGCTTAAAAAAAAGTTGATTGAATTTTATAAGAGAAATCCAACAATAAGAAATCATTTTCAAAAAAAGACAGATTGATTTAGGTGGTGATTCTTTTCAAATACTGTCTGCCATAAGAAAAATAGTAGTAGAATTCTACCTGGAACACGAAAATGTATACGTATGTTTCTGAATATTTATAATTAATTCAGATGATGATTTTAACTTTGCTTATAAAAACGTACACTATAAAAATAATAATAATTTGACAAAAACCTTATACGATTAAAAAAATTTTTATTATTTTGTTATTTTAATACGTCTGTTTAAAGATCCTTCAACATATGTATTATTATCACAAATTAAGTTTCTTGTGGTTAATTAATAAGAAAAAAATTTATAAAAGAATATAGCTTGAGCTATTTCAAAAAAACTGTAAAGTGTTGAAAATAAAACAACGTCATTTAAACTTTGACATTGATCTTTTTTTTAATAAAACTTGCTTTAGCTATCATTTTCAGTATAAAACAAAATATTTTAAAGTTGCATATGCTGTATTCTAAGTCATTTATGATATAAATGTAATATATTTTAGTTTTAACTTTTTTTCTGGTTACGATATTTGCTGCATTTAAAAAGATTCAACTAGTTAATTAAAAGGTAACATACAATTTAGATTGTTGGAAACGATTTATTTTAAGTTAATATTACAGGTATGATATGTGAACTTTTAATATTTACAATTCTTTTGTCAAAGAGGATGTCGTAATACTACAATATATAACATTTATAACACAAAATAACTTATAGAATAACTTGCTTAAAACAAGCTCAATTAAATAAAAATATAAAAAATTATTTATGAAGATAGAGAACGTAATGTCAGTATGTAAAAATATTCAGATAATTAAATTTTTTTAAATAATGATCTGTATAGTTTAGCGTATTCTTTATTTAAAAAGAAAGTGAAAAATTTGTCTCCACTCTTTTTGGATCAATTAACCACATGAAGAATAAACACTGCTTTACAATTTTTGAAAATGAATGTTCGCTTAAGATTTATAGAAAAATACATTGTCATACATATTGGATCCATAAGGTGGCGTATCCCACTGACAACCAAAGTGAGTAATTCTGTTAATAATAGTCCCAAGCAAAATGGCCACTTCTCTACTTGTTTAGTAGTAGATGCAAAAACAGAGCTTTTTATTGCGCAGTTAGGTAGCCTTGGTCACCCTTTTAGTTCTTGCAGTTTTGAATAGGCAAGAGTCACTCATCTATCTTTACCCTGGACCACTAAGATGACGAGTCCCACTTAAAGAAATCAATTTTCAAGAAATATAGAAAAATTTTCTTTTTATTGTTTGATTCCAAGAACAGCTAATAATACAATAAATAATGACAAGTACTAAGGGCTATGCTGTTCAAATTGACTTTATTTTAAAAAACGACGTTTCGACTACTCCAAGGCAGTCCTTATCAAGTCACTAAAAATTAATATACAGCAATGGTAATATAAATATGTATATAAAGATGTACACAACAGAAAACGCACTAACAATGTATAAAAGTTTTATCTTTACTTACAATATTAAACAATAATCGCAGAGTGTCGTCAATGTGAGATGTTTATTCTACTCAACTGCGATATAGTACAATATATGGGAATTCTTTTTAAAGCTACGTGAGAACATGTGTGTGTAGTACTACAACAGTGGTGAACCTGGTGTAGTACAAAATCAGCGGTAATTTATGAAACTAAGTTTATTTTTACTTTAAAGAATCAAACTCAATATCAAGGAAAGTGGCCACTAACCGATAAAAAGAGATTGATGGATATAAATTGTTATGAATTATCAAATTATGAAAATTGTTATAAGTATTTGTTTATATAAAATTCAAAAACTGAGCTTAAACTTTGTGTATCTGTAACTTTGTTAACTGTATTATATTTTTTTATAAAAACCATTTCTGATATTAAACGCTTATAAAAATTTGGTTCATTATCTATAACTTTAAAATTATCAAAATCAAATGAGTGGCCATTGTCCTGTACATGATTGAAAATAGCTGATTCGTTCTTTTTACTTTTCACATCTCTCTTATGTTCATTTATTCTTTTTGATACGACTCGACTAGATTGACCAACATAACATTTATCACAATTTTTACATTTAATACAATAGACTGAACAAACTTTATCCTTATTTTTAATTGAGTCTTTTCCTAATTGGTTTAAAAATTTTTGTTTATTTACAGATTTAAAAATGGTTTTATAACTTACTTTATTTAATAAACTTTTGAAGTTACTATCACAATTTTTTATATACGGTAAAACAATATAGTTTTTGTTATCATCATTTAATTTTTTATTTGAATTATTATTATTATCATTTTTATTATTATAATATATAATTTTTTTTCTTCTCTCTGCGTGTTTTTTTATAAAATCGGGTGGGTAATTGTTTTCTTTCAAAATTTCATATACCTTTTTTAGGTTGTTATTGTGATAACAAGTGTCTGACAATTTAATTGCACGATCGACCAAAGAATAAATCACTCCAATTTTTTGTGACAATGGAGAGTGTGACCAATAATTCAAATGAAGGTTTGCATGTGTTGGTTTCTGAAACCAATTGGTTTTAATGCTTCCATTATTATCCCATGTTAAAGTCATATCTAAATAATTTATGCTATTGTTATTAGGTGTCTCCATAGTAAACTGTATATGCTTATCAATTGAATTCAAATAATTTAAAACCTTGTCGGATTCCGAAATCTTAATGCAAGCCAACAAATCATCTACGTAAACTTTTATTAATTTAATTTCAAAGGGACCGAGAAATAATAGCATTTTTATAATGTGACGCATAACTATATCTGCAAGTGATGGGCTGCATGGACTTCCCATGGCAGATCCAAACTTTTGTCTGTAATTTTTGTTATTGAAGCTAAAATAATTATTCTCCATAATAAACCTAATGATATTTAGAAATGAAAAGAATTCTAAGTTAATTTTTAAATTTAAAATGTGCCAAACTGATTCTAAAGCTACTTTTACTGATTCAAAATGAATGTTATTAAATAAAGCAACGACATCAAAACTTACGATACAAAAACCGTCAGGTATAAGGAAATTCTTAATATCATTCTTAAGTTCAAAACTATTTTTTACGTTATGAGGTGAAGGAGGTAAATTATTTTTCAAAAATTCTGAAACCCACTTTGATAAAAAATATGTGGGAGATCCTATATTTGAGATTATAAGTCTCATGGGCTGATTTGGTTTATGTACCTTAACTAAGCCATAACACTTAGCCAAAATACATTTGTCCCTTATTGTGTTAAAAACTTTTTTATTACCACTATCACCAAAAAGGTCTGACCCATTCAATTCATTCAACAGGTTACTTGTTTTATTGATTAAAGAAGGTAGGGGATTGTGCTCTACCACCTCATACAATTTCTTGTCATTCAGACTTTCTTCAACTTTATTGATATAGTCTTGCTTATCTATAATGACAAAAGCTCCACCCTTGTCACTTTTCGTGATCATTATGTTTTTGTTATTTTTTAAAAACTTATTACAATTATTTAACATGTTTGATATTAATATGTCCAAGCTACTTTTATTGTTATTTTTTATATGTGTTTTTACTAAATCTAGAATCTTAAACTTTATATTGTTACTAATACTTTGATTTTTATGTAATGGTTTATTTAGACTCTTAAAAAGTTCTAGATAGACTCTTTTGGTTTCATTTTGATTTTCAAAATCAAAGAAATTGAAATTTTTTCCTAGATTTATACAAAATTGCACCTCTTTTGGTAAGTTAATAGTAGTAAGATTGTGTAACCATTTGGATTTGATGTTACTATTCGTTTTAGAGACTCTTATACTGTTATTGTTGATGTTTATTTTCTTTTCATAAGTATGTTTGTATTTTCTAAAATATAGTATTTTGAATTTGTTAGTAAGAATATCGTCAAAGGTTTTTATACCTATTTTAGATTTGTAATGAAAAAACCTTTCAAAAAGTTCAAAAAATCTAATACCTAATGTAAATATAAGAGACTTTTCAATTTTATCTAATTCTTTTTGTAAATAATTTTTATATATATTAATGTCTGAGATTTCCATTTTTAAAATTTTTTCTTTTATATTTGAACAAAAATTGTCATTCTTTTCTCTCTTTGAAAAACTGTAAAAGTATAATCTATCTATATTTTT
>NW_019379564.1:476434-498008 GCF_000648655.2 Copidosoma floridanum
AGTGACTGAGAGGGCCACAGGATATTATTAAAATAAAAGAAGATAATTGGACTATGGGGTTCTATAAAAATCAAGAAATATATGAAAAGCTTAAGCGGATTATAAGAATAAGGGGGCAGGATGGATTTCTTCTAAAAATTCGACACAATCAAGTAACAGATTAACTGATCTTCTTTTAGCTTACATTAAGAAGTGCTAAGAAAAAATGAATAAATAGTGGTAAAAGCCTAAGGAGTAGTAAATGACAATTGAGAGTAAAAAAAAAATTGAATCTATTTAAAACAACAAAATGATTAAAAAAACTTATTGTATTTAAAAAAAATCAGAGAAAATAAGAATAGGTGAAAGAGGTAGCGAAAAGTGTGTGGAGATGCCTTCTAAAATAACTGTAATTTTCTTGCAAAAATTTTTTTAGTAAAAACATATTTGTTTAAAATTCATACAGTTGATTTGATCAAAGAATAAGAAGCTAAAAGTCAAAATGAAATAATAATGCTCAAAAATATTTCACGTTCCTTATGTCATAAAATAATGATTGGCCCTGAAGAGCCATAGATTTGCACTTTTTCCCGTATAATATACTAAAAGAGCTGTTTTTAAGACTATCACGATTAAAGAATCACAAAAAATATGTAATTAAAAATTTTTTTTTCTAATCTCACAACTTTATCACCAGAACAAGAAGATCCTGGAGATTAATGTCTTCATTTTTATCGCCACAAAAATAAAAATACATATTCTACCTACTTAAAAATCTAGAAGATTTAAGAGATTACTGTGTAGCTTGTGATAAAAAGCTTATCTTACACTACATATATTCTTTATTTTTGATTTTGATACTACTGCTTCAATCTTGATAAATATTCTGCGTCAGTTTCTTGACGCCTCAAATTGTATGAATTAGATGCATTTGAAGTTTTCCTTCAAATTTGCCCTCTTGTGACTTTAGGCATGGTTAAGATTTTTGTGAGCCCAGAGGTTGTTTACTGTCTACTTTTTTAAGTTCTTATATACTTTTTGGCAATAAAATTTGACCTTCATAATATCATTATAAATAATAAGTTATTAGACTAAGGGCAAAATAAAGGCTAGCTTGATTACCTTAATAACCCTAAAATACTATATAATACAGTCAGATATATGCATACGTACTTGTATTCACTAACATGTATGTGTGTACATATAAATACTCAAATACTTTACTATATTATATCGTTTACTAGGTAAAAAAATGTATAGAACCCTCTACTTAAAGAACCTCTGTCAAAGGACTCCTATAAATTGCAAAAAAATTCTGTTCAATTTCTCTGATATTTTAACCCAACGGAAACTGAGCTAATACTCCCTATTGCATTTTCGTTGCCTATAGGCTGTCTTCCTACTGTCCTAACAGGATTTTTTGCATCCCCCCACCACACGCTACAGACCCTTCAAAGAAATAACAATACTTGGCTTTTCGTGGTCTTTTTGATATGATTGAGCTCATCTAAAAAATTTTAAATCAAACTCCTAACTTAACTAGCCAATTGTCAGCTAACAGAGAACTATACTGTAGCTGACGAGCCTGTTTATATTTAATATTAGTTAGGATTAAAAATGGTCCTTATATAAGATAAACTCATTGCTTTCACAATTTTTTAGTGATCAGTTGGAGCGTGGAGCGCTCATGGAGGCAAAATTTCTGCTAGTAAACTACTTTTATATTCTATAATTATTTGAGGGACGGGGAAGATTCCATACTTACTCACCATAGGCCCCTTACAGCCTCCCCATACATAATCGGAAAATTTTTTAAAATTTAAGGTTACTTTAACATATCGAAAATTCTCGTTAGCTTTTCTATACTTCCACAATTCCCCACACATTTTGAGATAGCCTCCTACATTCCTTATAGCACCTTATAATTATTTAATTGCAAAAAAAAGGTTAAACTGAAACAAAAGACATGATACAAAGGTTGATTCATAAGAACTGTTGATTTTTGAACGTTCTTTTACGTATGGATAATATTGTAGACCATCTTATATTCTCTCTAGGTAATAATTGAGCTTTTATACAATACTTGAGTAGTTAAGTTATCTGTAGTAACCTTGTAGCGTTGTAGAAACTGTCTGATGTGCTTTGTAACAGCAATTTTCATGATTGAAAAATAGCAAGCTAGAGAAATTTTTGAACAAACAAAATAGGATCATCAAAGAAAATCGCATTGTGAGCAGCAACAGCTATTGATGACACTCTTCTCTAATGCATAAGCGACTTAAGTTGGATTTTACCGTGATATGACAAGATTATCGAGAGTCACGAAAAAATACGCGTTCAGAATGCCAACGTCTCTGGCGTCACCAGGATACGTCCAACCAGAGTACAATCTGCTCTCTCTGACACTTCAGGGTTACATGGCCGTTCTTTGAACCGATCAAGGGCTAACAGAACACCTTCTATTACAACAGCAAGCAAGGAAAAATAACCCTGAGGAGTTTAGGCATCCACATCGGCTGGAAAATAGTGAGAAGTTCCTTATCCAAGGAATGGCCCAAAGATAAAATATTTTTTACCAGTGGCATATTTTTCTCCAGCATGCTCTACGTACGCAGAGACTCTGATTATTGAGAATAATAATAATAATAAGGGATAACTGAAATTATCACTACTCGGCCTTTTTAGATCCATCATAAGTCTCAAACGCTTACTAAATCACCATGAGTCTCATCGATTCTTTTTAGGTACATCTAACGTCAAACTACCTTGCAAACAAACTTATTTTTACAACTATTTCTGACAATGATTTGTCTACTAATAGACTGTACAAAGCTTGTTACTTTCAAAAAAAATCAGTCATTTACTAACAGACATCACAAGAGAAGTTCTTCGCCACGAGGTTGGGTTACCCGACCACGAACGACCCTCCATTACCCTCTTAACTCTAAGCATTTAACCTGGAATCACCGATCCTCTTTAAGGTCTGTGCTAGGTAAATCTTATAGTAAAGCTATAAGGAAAAAACAAACTTAAGCAAACGGAACAGTCTTTAACAGGCAAGCAGTACGAATAAATCTTCACCTCGAATCATCAAAATAATAAAGCTCCACGATAAAAAAAATGTGCTTTGGATGCTAACGTATCTGGCATAACATCAGATGACATTTAAAAAGAGCAATACAACTAACTACAATGCCTTAAAATGTTGTGATTTTTCTCGCGACCAGTGTAATGCTATAACAGCAGGCAGGAAACATCCATCAAGGCAGACACATTCCCTAAAAACTTCAGTCAAAAAAGTGTTTATCATACCGATCTTTTTTAGGGCCAAATAACGTTGAACTGCTTAACAAACAATGCCAACAAGTATATTACAATGAAGTTGGCGAAAAACAGCTGTTATAGGGCTCACAAAAGTTTTTAACAATACTGAGAGTTGCAAAAAGCGAATCAGAAGAAATACTTTAAAAGCTCTCAATGTATACAATTATAGGCGTCAAGAAACTCACACAGATTATTCATCAAAATTGGAACATTGTTGTAAAAATAAACGGATAAACAACTTACAACGTAACAGATAAGCATATCGTTCTAACCCTAGTATTTTTATTTATTGTAGTGGTAAGAAATTGAGGGATAAGTTTCTAGGACTTGCTTGCTCTGGTAGGAAAGTTTTGTGATTGCAAAAAAAAATTTTCAATTTCATATTTTTTTTTAATTTTTAAATCTTTACAGCTTTAACGAGAAACCCTTTATATTTTTTTTATATGTATTAACAAGAGATAGTGCAAATCAACGGTCCTTTTTAGGGTCAACAACGATTTTATGGCGTTAGGAACGCTGGTTACATTTCAGCGTCATTGTTATTTTTCTATTTTACTTTTTTCTAGCTTCATATTTAATTAAAAACGTACGGATTCTGAATGAATTTTTTTTTGTTCTGTTAAGGTTTAAGAATAAATGCAAAAATTTTAACTCAAATGCTTGACATCACGCGTAAACTTAGAACCAAGCTTTACTTAGTGAATCGAGATTGAAGCCAGATGGAGAGGGTCAAGTGTTATATATTTTATTAAAGCGTACTCTTTCGTTTAATCAAAGACAACTATAGTTTCTATTATTTTTTTGCTACTTGATTTCAAATACAGATGTATATTATCGGATTGCACGCAAGTATCTAAGACTTAAAGTATAAAAGACATAGTTATAGAAAGAAAGCTAACTCACCTCAGCTGTCACCCTCATTCAAATTAGTTTGGTGTAATAATTATTATAAAACAAAAAAAAATGTTTTACAAAAAAGTTTTACATATGCTATGGAGAATAAAATATCAAGGACGTACAAATCGTAGAATTGGGTTAGAATTACGGATACATCTATGGAGTTTTCTTAAAATTTGCGTGAGTATTCTAATAGTGACATGTGTTTCTAAGAAAAATGGCAGGGTCTGTGAGGGGGACCTTAGAACGTGTGGGTAGTGGCATGAAGGGGGTCACAAAACAATTATAGAATGACTTAATGGGTAAAAATAATTAAATTAGTTAAATTAAATTAGAAAAATTTTCACTTCTTTTGTGGGTGCCAGATATTGACTAAGAAAGATTGTAGAGGACTTTTAAATTATATGAGTGCCAGAAAGACTCTATAATTTGAAGGTATTATCTTATAAGTTTTAAGAAACAATAATAGCAATCGATTTTTGTTGTACATTGTGGAGGACAACGCAAGGAAGCAAGGAGGCTGGACGGGGGGATGAAGCGAGGAGTAGCGTGAAAAGCCTTTTTTTAGTAACTGTCTGATATATTAAGGTATATTTTTTCATACTATATTGCTGCATGTATTGTAAATTTAAAACAACCTTACAAAGGCCCTCACCCTCCAAAAAAGGCAAAATTTACTTTTTTTTCATTACTTCATTTCATGAAATTGTTTATCCAGATCTCCTTCTGCTTTTCACTGATCCTTTGCACAACTTCCCCTTCCTCAAATACCTTTTACTGACCCCAAACAATTATGTTCAATGAACATGATGTATAATATACAGGTCACTCAAAGCGTGAAGGCGAGCAGTACAGCATCCGTGCAATTAACTATGTTTAAACGTATTACTATGCACGGAGGTTAGGTTCCATGGTCATAAGGATAACACGCGTATGCGAGGCGCTTTACGAAAAGTGCTAAAATAAAAGGTTGCAAAGTATAAAAATTGTTAGTAAGTGTTTAAAAGTGAGCGTTAATATGAGGTGGTAACTGGGCAGTGTTATCCTAAGTAATTACGCGGGAAACCTATGGGACATACGAAAGCTTAAAATGTAAGGCAGTATTGATAGTGAAATATGGCGGACAACGAGATGAAGACGGTGGGAGAGGCAGATACGAGAAAAAAAAGTCATGGCGATGAGAAAGGAGGTCAAGCGAAAAAAAGGAGAGGAAGACTGGAGAGAGGACAGAATGGTGTGGAAGGTGCTGGAATAATGAAACGGTTTTTGAAGTGAGGCACATCAGTCAGAAGGGAGCTATTCCTGCTGGCAGTAAGTGACAAGGTAGCCTTCATAACAGAAGAAAGCAGGTCAAGAAGGGACATATCAGAGATAGGAGAAGCTATAGAGGACAAGCAGTAAGGCGACGAGTACATAGTAAATAAGTGGTTGGTGGGGAAAAGAAGGAGAGAAAGAGAAGAGCGGACTAGGAGGAGGAAGGTATGAGCAGCGTTTGCAAGAGGAAACAACAAATGAACAGAGAGGATCTGTGTACAGGGCAGATGGTAAGGGAAACTGAGACGCTAGCAGAATCCAAAAATGAGCAAGTAAAAGAAGAGGAAAAAAAGAAAGTGGATAAAGTAGGCAAGTTAATAAACGAAGCACTCATGGAGAGAATTGAAAGGCTGAAAAGTATCATATTTGATTTACTAAAAGAGAAAAAAGAAATAACGAAGGACATGAACAAAGTACGGTAAGCGATAGAGTAGGAAAAACAGGAGATGATAAGAACGGTAACTAAACAAGCAAAGGAGTTTGAGAAATTGAATTTATTATCCAAAATAGGAGTCGATCAGGAGCTGATTAAGAGAATAGAGAAACTAAGCAGTAGACAGTCAAAAACTGAGCAGATAGTGGAACGAGAGGCCTCTAAAGCCAGATAAGAGACAGAAGCTGAACAGGTGAGAACAGAGGTGGAAGGGCTACTGAAAAGTAATTAGTGCACAGAAATCAAATGCGTGGACGGCAGATGAATATAGAAAACTATATAGAAAAGTGTATAGTGAAACAACCTGATAAAATGACATTAAAAAAAATAATAAAAACAATTGTGTAAGGTTTTAGATCAGTCGATGCTGGTGTACAACCAAAAATAGCGCTACTATTAGAAAAAAATTTGCAGATACCAATAAGAATTAGAAGAATAAGGCTGGTGGCAGGAGGGTAGCTGATAGTGACAGGTAATTTAAAAAACAAAATAAAAATTATGAAAACGAAGGGATGGTTAAAAAAATACAAAATCTGGATGGATGACGATTATACGGAAAGGGAGAAAGAAATACAAAGGAGGATAGACGAATTAGGAGAAGAAGTGGCAAGGGACAATGAGAGAGTTAAAATTGAGTATCAGAAAATTAACATCAATGGTCAGTGGCTGGTATTGTTGGAAAAAGAAGGCATGCTAGTAAGGCAGGAGAACAAGCAGTTTTTTCTGGCACAAGGAAGCAGAAGAGGAGCAGAAAGAGAAGAAGCAAATGCAAGATAAAAATTTTTGAAAGATTTTGATGTTATTATGCTGCAGAAAACGTGGCTAGAAAAAAAACTGAGAAAAATTTGTAAAAAATAAACTACCCAGTAATAACAAGTGGTTCTGTAAAACAGCAATCAGACAGAACAATAGAGGGAGGGCAAAGAGAGGGGTTACGGTAGAAGTAAAAAGTAAAATTAAAGGAGCAGAGTTCGAAGAATGGGAGTTTGGGGTTATCTAGTAAAGGGAATCTTGTTCAATAACGAATTTCATAATTGTGTAAAACAATGTAGGGATCAAGTATGTAATAGAACATTTGGAAAATATCCTTGTGGTTAAAGATGAAAACTTTGTTATAGTGGGAGACTTTAACGCAAAAATAGGGGATCTACAAGGAATAAAGATAAATGATTGTAAAGAAATTAGAATGTCTGAGGATAAAACGGTAAATAGCGAAGATGAAAAGTTAGTAAGCTTCTGTGATAAACATAGTCTGAAAGTAAAAAATGGAGCCATGAAAGGGGACTGGGAGAAAAAAACGACAAATATAAAAGATGGAAGTGACTCGGTGCTTGATCTAGTTCTTGAGCCTCATAGAGGTTAAGAAAGTGATAAATGTAAATTGGAAGTAGAACCTAGAATTAAATCGAATCACCTCCCAGTAGTATTTGAAATGGCGAGTAAAACAAAAAAAACGGGGGGGGAGAAAAGAGTGGAATGGGACAAGAAATAATTAAATTAAAATGGGATAAGACAAAAGCAGGACACTTTGAGAAAGCAATGATTGCAAGAACAGGGAGGATAACAGGGGAGGGGAAAAGTATACAAGATAGGTGGGACTTCGAAAAATATATGGGAATTAGCCGATGAGTTAGGTATGAAGAAGGTTAGAGTAGAGAGAGCAGAGCAAAAAAATTACTGGAGAAAAGAGTATAAGAAACAAAAAAAAGTAATAAGGAAGGCGTTAAAAAAATGGTTTAAGACTAGGGTAGAAAGTAATTAGGAAGAATACAACAGGGAAAGGAAAAGGCTTAAGGAACTCAAAAAGAACTTAGTAATAGGATGGGAGGCGAAAAAGTATTTGAAACTAGAGAAAAGCAAGGGAATGCAGGAATTTTGGAGCGCAATAATAATATTTATACCGATAAAGGTGGTGAAAGAAAAAAATATCAAAAAAGAACAGTGGAGAAAACATTTCAAGCAACTGCTAGGACCTGAAATAGATAAGGATTAATACAAAGAAACTGAACCAATAAATAAAAAGGAACCAGCTACAAAAAAAGAAATAAGGAGGTAGAAAGCGTAAATAGAGATATAACGGTAGTAGAAGTAATTAGCGTGTTAAAACGAATGAAGAATGAAAAGGCAGCAGAGAAAGATGGAATAGCAGCCAAATTTCCAAACAATCTATCACTAGATTGGAAGGTAGAACTAACAAATATTATTAACGAAATGTATAACAAGGTAGAGCTAGCAAAGGGATGGGAAGTAGTAAGGATATATCCTATAACTAAGGCAGTAGACGAGGTGAATGTTAGAAATAACGACGGGGTGGGGGGTAGCGCCATTACATGTAAGCTACAAATTATTGGAAAATATAATAGTGAATGGTATAAGAAACTGGACAAAAGTGAAGGATAAAATCAAAGAAAGACTGGCAGGATTTAGGGGAAAAAGAGGAACGAGGGACCAAATATTCACCCTAAATAGTTTACTATGTAATAAACTGAAAAAAAAAAAAAGGAAAAATATATGCAATACTCATTGACTTTAAAACAGCGTTTAATGTAGTGGATAGGAAAAGTTTAATAGAAATATTCAAGAACGAAGGTGTAAAAGGTAAAATACTTAAAGTAATCCAGAAAATATACAAGAAAACGAAAAACGAAGTCATAACAGGGAAGAAGGTTACTAAAAGTTTTGCAACGAACTGGGATGTAAGGCAAGGTTGCCCATTGTGTCCAACACTAACCAACATATACATAGACGATCTGGAGGATGAGTGGGGAAGAAAAAATGCAGAGGGAATAGTTATAGGAAATAAAAGATATTCTGTCTAAGGTTTTCAGATGACGTAGTGGCCCTGTCGGACTGCAAAGAGGGGTTAAAAAAGGTGATTAAAGATCTGAGAAGGATTAGTGGAAAAAATAAAATAGATGTAAATACGAAAAAAACAAAGGTAATGGTCTTCAGAAACGGAGAAAATTGGAAAAAAGATAAGAAGTGGATGCATAGGGGAGAGGAATTAAAAATAGTGAAGGAGTACAGGTATCTAGGTTTCTGATTTCATGAAAGGCATAACTTTAACTTTTATTTAGAAAAGATGAAAGCAGTATAGCTGAAAGATACTTAAAGGTAGTTTCTTAATAACTTCTTCTCTAAGTATGCTTTATATAACTTAAAAATATTATTACTTGGCTTGGCTTACGTGACAAATCATGTATTGTTACAATTGATTGATTTATTTTTCAGTAAGTATTGAAAGTAAGATACGTTTTAGTGTCACATGTATTAAGTTGTAAGAAATTATACCAGATCTTGAGTACGTTTTCTTTGACACATAATGTTGATATATACGCTAGCAGGACCATCTACTCCTTCCTTATCCAGTGGTCGAGTTAATGTAAGATTTTGAGAATAGGGCAAAATAGTAATAGGGCTGTCATTGTCCTGCAAACTGATCATGATGTCTCCGAGAAAACTTGGATCACCAAATATATTAAGAACACCTATAGTCTCACCAACTTTGACATTTTCATTTACCAACAGGTGTACAGCTGTGGCTCCATTATTTAAGAAACATCTTACGTCTTCTGTCACTGAAAAAAATTGTATTGATAATTTCAATAAGAAATATAAACGATCAGAGAGGTATTGTTCTGTTTGCACTAAATATTATGCACTAAAAATTCTTAAATGTAAAAAAATGTTTGTTTGGTCTGTTTGTACAATATTTGTGCAGTGTCAAATGCATTTTTCTTTTTTAAATTGAGAAACAATTGCTCAATTAGTTTGTGTAAGAATACTTAAGAACGACAAATTAAAAAAAAAATTTTTTTTCACACACGTATTAAATGATTTTTAAGAAGTAGTGAAAAAGAAATTAAATGCCAGTTTAAAACATATAAACAAACAAAAATTGCAATAATAAGCTTACAGTTTTCTTTTAAACCTTTGTGGTATTCCTTGATAAAAACTCAAATTCCCCAGAGGACTTAGGCCTAATAAGTTATTTATTACTGCGCTTGCCCATACTGACTAAATTCCATACGAAAAGCTATTGCAAGTTAGAACTTCGTTGCATGTTCTTTTAATGAAGCTTATGTGATATTATATATTAGCTTATTGTGCTCAATATCAAAAATACCTTAAATATGTCATAACTAGACTTATTAAGAGTATCGTCTTGAACGTTTTTATATGATGCTCGTTATAGGTTTCGTAGTATTCAGCTCGTAAGCTTTATTTAATACATTTATTTGAATGAGAAGCGTTAGTTTAATAAGCGATGCGAATGACATTGTTGTTTTTTTTTTTATTTACCAAAATTAAAATAATTTAGGTATTTCAACAATATTGATTAGGTTTCAGTAACAAAACTTAGTGTTAATTTTTTTATTTGACTTTTTTTTTTAATTTTTTTTTTATACTGGGTTACCACGACAGCCTCCTGGTCTAGTCGCGGAAGCCACCCACTTACCACCTATGTGTGGAAACGTATTGCCACACCCATTTTGAAACCTTTTTCCTCATATCCTCCCTGAATCCATGTGCACAGTGTGATTATCTCCGGTGGAACACCTTGCCAGTTAAGCTGGCACTCTCTGCACCAATGGTGCATTGGGTCCACTCACCACTGTGTAGCCTTTCCCCGGAGAAGACTCCATTATTCCAGGACGTCCACTCCTCACCGGTTAAGCCAGTGCTCTCTGCCGAAACATCGGATCTAAGCTAATAAACATCCCTGGAGAAGCCCCATGTTTCAGGGACCACTCCTCGCCGGTAAGGCCGAAAATCCCTGCCCAACGCCTGGTATCGGGTCCGCTAATCCCTACCTATATCCCTAACACTGTTTTACATTAATCCAGGCCCAAAAACCTGTAGGGCAAGGAAAAAACCCTGAAATTACTCTGAAGGAAAATTCCATGGAAAAATACGCCCAAAATAGCCGGGGTTACATAGAAATTTTTCCTGATAAAAAAATTTTTTTTAAAAGTCTGCATTTACCGGGAATCAAACCCACGACCTCTAGAACTGCATTGTATCAGTAACAAGCATGCTCACCACTGAGCCAACGCCACTCCTGGCTTGGTGTTTATTATATTACTAATAACTCACGTCTATCGGTGGTTGATGCTGCTGCTTAGAAATTCCCTAGTACTTCGTGCACTACTTCTTAGTGATTTCTTAAGCTACAGGAATGAACTCAAGGGCAGAAAAGAAGTTGTGATGATTTTTTCTGTATCTACAGTCTCTAGAATCACTTTTGGTTGACTTTCTTCATTGTACCTTGCTGCTCAACATAGTCAGATACTATTGATGTCTATGAAATTCATACGAGTTGTCTTGGCCAACACGTTTTGCTTCACATCCACAACTCACTTGTGAAGCACGGGAGTGAAAAGTTGACTCTAACATTAAACGACAGGTGACAGACGTAAAAAAAATAACTTTTTCTCTTAATAGAGCATTTTCATAGCATCAGAGCAAGTGAAAGAGGCCTCTGCTTGAATAAGGTTCACCAGTAAGCCATATTTAAAAAAAACAGATTTTAAAAAAAATAACTGTAATTTTTTATCATACAATAACACAATGTTTACAATTAGTGTGAGCATATTTTTAAAATAAATTCTAATACCGCACCTGAATTAACATAATAGTCGGTACTTCATACTGATATTTACAAGTTGAAGCACTCAATGACTACGCAGCAAGACGATCCACGAGCGACTCTCGTTAACCATGCGCCCACGTCGTGGTTCCAATGAATTTTTTTGCAGTCACGGTATAGTACGCATAATTAAGTAGTGTTGTGCGTGTCTAGGTGACTAAGTTTAATAAGACGTCAAACATTTATCCCTCCCACCATGACAAAGGAGCGTGGGATGTGATAGGGAGCTAGTTTATTAGCATGGAAAAATTTCGATTTAATTTTTTTAACTCCCCTATTTACTATGTATATGCAGTTTGATACTTTTTCTTTTATCTTGTACGGGCCTGTTCTAATCAGGTCTAATTTTTTTCTGTTTAACTTATGTTCACTTTGTATGTATACTAAATCTCCTACATTGTACTCAATGTTGAGCTTGTTTTATCGTAATAAAGTTTATTCTGGTTCTTTACTTTTTTTAAATTTTGATGTGCTATTAATCTGTTTCTAATTAATTCATCTCAGATATTTGACGTAATTTTAATAGGTAAGATTGGTCTTTCTCTTCTTGTTAGTAAGTAATTTGGCGTCAAACTTGTTGAGCTGTGAATCATATTGTTGTATTTATCTACACATTTTTCTGCTATGGTTGACCACGAACGATTTGTGTTTTCAAATATCTCACATCTTATTCATTGACCAGCGTCTCATTAGTTCTTTCGTTTAGTTCATTAGAGAAGGCGTAATTCACTGCGGCGAAAGCTAAGTTTATCTTTCTGGATTTTAAAAATTGTTTAAATTCTTTTGAATTGATTCCTGCCTATTATTCCACGAATAGTGTTTGTATTTTCTCCCCATTTTTCGTTTGTTGTAGTATTTTTATAAAATCTTTTGCAACCTGCGTTTCTGATGTCAGGATAAAAGCGTATCTTGAGAAGTAATCAATCAAAAGGTGTAGATACCTTTTTGGACTTTTATTACCTGCAAAACTTCTTATTGTGTCTAATAAAACTATTTCGAATGGTTCAGAGGCTGGATCCAGTTGAGATAATGGAGCTTTGAAGTTTCCTGTTCTAGTTTTACTTTTTATTCAAGTTTCACAGGATCTACATATTATTTTTATGTGGCAATGCACATTTTTAAAATAGAATTTATTAGTAATTGTAAATGTTAACTATTTTGTCCCTATATCTCCTTATTTGTTACGTATATTTCTAAATAACTTGGTTCCAAATTTTTCAGTTAACCAAATTTTTTCTTAATTCTCTAATACTTTATAGACTATTATTCTTTATTTTATATTTTTTGTCTAATTTTAATTGTTTTTGATGTTTCATACTTTTTGGTGATTTTTTCTAATACAGGATTACGTAATAAGCAATCTGCTTCTAAATTATTATACCCTGGGTTACATTATATATCAAAATCAAATTGTGACATATAGTTTAAAGTTTGTCTTGAATCTTGGTCATTAGAATTTTTTTTATTAAAATTTTCTAATGGCTTGTGATCTGTGAAAACAGTAAATGTTTGTGCTATTTAATGATATTGCCAATATAACTTTGTGAAGTATTCACAATCTCTAGCTCGTAACGTTCAGTCATCAATTCTAGGAAAAGGTTGTCTTTCTGAGACTACTATTTTATTTAACTCTCTGTAGTCGATGCATAAGCGGGATTTCTTTTTCTTTTTTCTGATACACTAACGTAACCGGCACAGCACATGGACGACATAGTTCCTCTATTAACCCCACCTTTAATAGCTTTTTGATTTGGCTTTCTCTTTTCACTCTATCTTTAATCGAACATTAGTATGGTTTTCTTACTATATATTTATTCTCTGTTAGTTTAATGGTTGTATTGTAATTCTTTACTGTACCAACGTTAAATTTTTTTTTCTGCGAAGGTTTTTTTGCGTTTAATCAAAATTTTTTTCAAACTATTATTCTCATAAATAATAGTATTTTTTACCATGTTAATAATTTTATAATTTTTATTATCTTTTTTATTTGCATTGTGTTTTTGCCATATTTTTAGATTTTCGTCTTGACAAAGTTTAGATTCTTTTATGCAATCTAAGCCTAACAAATGCATCTTCTTTGAACGAACTGCTCTTTATTATAAAAAATTTTAATTGTCTTCTTATGTTAAATATTGTTAGTGGTAATGTAATCATACCTTCAGCTTTTGGAGTTCCTGAAATCTACTCTATATTTTTGTCCTCACTTATATTTTTATTCAGATTTCACTTTTTCCAAAAATTATAACTAATCACACATATATTCGCCCCCGACTCATGTTGACCAATGGCTATTTCATCATCTAGCAAAATTTTTAATTTGATAAGAGGGGACACTATTCGTTTTTTGCTTTGTTAGAATATCCAATAGCATCTTGAATTTCTATGTTGTTAGTTACTTCAGTTTTTTCATTTTTATTTGATTTCTAATGAGCCATTTTCGTGCGGCACATTTGCTTGGGGTAAAATCTATTTGGGAAGCCTACACCCTCGCAGTATGAACACGGAGTATGTTTGTTTTGGATTTTGTGTTTATCTTCATTCCTTTCATTAAAGCTATTGTTATACTTGGATCTTAACGGTTCTATTTGTCTGAGTGTTGACATAAGATCATCCATGCTAGATACGCTTTTCTTATCCAAGCAAGACTTGACAAAATTTGGTAGCACGATCACTATTAAGTTTATTTGGGAATTAATAGTTATGTTCCGGTCCACATCTAGGAGGATATTTTTTTTTTTTTTTTTTTCAAGCAAAATCCAAAATATATCCATTTGAACATTTAAAAGTAAAGGCATATAAGATTTTGGACCAAGGTTTTTGAGTAAACGTGTCTACGAATAAATTATTTCAGAACTCCCAAGCATGAGACAATGAGTTCGTTTTTAAGAAAATTGATAATCATTCCAAAACTGGGCCTTCTACAAATAATCTTAAGATTTCTGCATGTCTCTGTTCTTCAATCTCGAGCCTTTTACATTCATTTATGAAAAGTTTTAACCAAGCTTCAGCATTTAAGTTATTTCCATTAAATTTTTCTAATATCATGTTTTTGAAGACAGAATAGGTTGATTTTTCATGTGATGGAGTTTCTGTGGGATTCTGTAATGCAGTGGGGGTTTCAGTTTGTTTACAATTAGTGTGAGCATATTTTTAATATAAATTCTAATACCGCATCTGAATTAACATAATAGTCGGTACTTCATACTGATATTTACAAGTTAAAGCACTCAATGACTACGCAGCAAGACGATCCACGAGCGACTCTCGTCAACCGTGCGCCCACGCCATGGTTCCAATGAATGTTTTCTCAGTCACGGTTGAGCACGCACAATTAAGTAGTGGTGTGCGTGTCTAGGTGACTAAGTTTGCTAAGGCGTCGAACTTACATACATTCTCCAAAACGCAGTCGTTTAACATCGGAAAGATCATCAAAGTTAATATCATTGTATTATTATTTTAGAATAAATGATTTAGTTGTTTTGGAAGATACGGCATTGGAGGATGAGGAAATTCATTAAAATGCTCTCTTTGATTCTTATTTTTTGAAGTTTTCATAATTTTATTCAGAATAAAAAAATGTTTAGAATTTTTTCCGCATTTTATAAACTACTTCCAAAATAATTTTATAAGAAACATCAATCATCACCAGGAATATTGAATAAATAAAAAAAATTACAAAAGTCTTTTGACGGAAATAACGTTTATTTATCAGTNATATATTAACTGTGTGAAGGTTTTATAGAAATTTCTATCAAACAATTACTTTACTAATCTTTTTTTCGTTAACATTAACTGTCTTTTGAAAAGAGCGATTAAATTGGTTATGTAGCATTTAAAGAGCAGACGATAAAATTAAGATATTTTTAAATTTTTTAAAACTTTTAACGTGATCATGCCTTTACGCCTTGTAGCATATTAGGCCAATTAATCTATGAAACGGATGACATTAGTGTTAGCAGAAACATTTATATTATATCAATTATCTTAAGAAATTAATTTTTGCAAGGTTTTAATTATAACAACAATTATAATTTTGATACTTATAAACTTGAACATACGATCATGAATGACTAAAAATAAAAATCTAGTCCTACGCTATTTTATTACATTTAAATAAATAATGCAGTTCTTTGATGTCTTTAATTTTTTCTTTGTCCATGTTATCTCTTTCTAAAATTTTAAATTTCTTATAAGGTGTAGCAAAAGCTTGAATGCTGATAATCTTTAAACAGAACTCAGCAAATTCAAAAAATATTGGCTTAAGTGTTTTATAACAGCCCTCAGGAGAAGCGTATTTTTTTTAGACAACTCTTAAAAAATTACAGTTTTTTTGTTTATACTTGAGATATGCTAAAATTTCACTTTGGCTAAACTTTTTTCTAAAAAACTCTTGAACATTTACTTTGTAGTCAGATTTCAAGATCTCCAATCGTAATCCTCGAAAAACAGAATGTAAGACGTATGCAATAACAAATTCGTTCAAAAATTCACAAAGTAAGTTTCTTATATCTAATTTATTTAGTAAATTATTATATTTCTGAAAAATATTGATAAAATTTTTAACTGCAACACAAATTTTTAAGTTATAAGCTTTCACCCATAAAGTTTCATACATATCTAATAATATCTCTGTTATTTTTTCCAATTTGCTTTCAGTTTTTTCTTGAATTGTAATCATTACAGTTCCGTAATCCAAATCAAGATTACTTTTAGCTATAATTTGACGCATTGATGAAATAAATATGATTATGGGGATCATTTTTTCCATAATAAAAGCAAAATCTAATTTTACATTTTGATAATTTATATCATTGCCAAAGTCAGGTACCTTGGAATTGTATCTTTTCAGGATCTCTTCTTCATTACCCTGGTTTTAAAATTCATTACTAAGTTTGAGTATATTTTTAATCAGTTCTTTACTTGTCACCAATTTTATCAATTTATTTATAGTTATAGAAGTGCATGAAAAGATCCAATAGTCTCGTCCGATCTCTTCAATAGTAAAAGTATGAACAGAGTTTGAAATTACTGCGTCAACATTACTTGCACATAAATCCTTCAATTTATCTATGGACCGAGCAATAAAATCCAATAGTGATTCATTTACATCACTTTCTTCCAAATATATATATATATACTGTTTATCTTCACCATTAGTTCTTGTAACAGTGATTATACTAATAAATTCACTTTTATCTTGCTCATCGATAAAAATAATTCCATCATATGTACTATTTTTAATTGATTTTCTATAACTTTGATAGATATCATTCAAAGTAGTATCAGATACAACTGAATTAAAGAATAAGAGTCGTATGCTGGGCGTACAGATTTACAAAACTTTTAAAAATAATCAGAGTCCAAAATGTCCAATGAGAGATCATTGACAATAATAAAATTTATTAAATATTTGTTAATTTCCATGTGGTTTTTATGATCAACCTGATCTAGATAATAAGTGATGCTTCTTTTTTTTTAATGGAATAAGAACTGTCTTACATGAGAAGCCCAAAAAAATTATTTTAATCATGATAGTATTCAAAAATAAAATTATTAATGAATCATATTAAACTCTAGAAACCTGTAAGAATTTCGACACTGAATTTTCAGTATGTTAAGTTGCTTCGTTTTTAAAACTTGAATCACTTTTTTGGGTATTTCTATATTGCTCCAATATTTTCTTTTTTGCATTGAAGAGCTCTTGTTGCTACAAAGCTCACCATCCTGAGAACATTCAGAGGCATGATCTGGATCTGAAATCTTTGAGCTTGGGCAAGTTGATACAGATTTTAAATCATTTTGCTTGCAGGCTTTCCTGTGATCAATAAACACATTAATAGATATGATGAATTCTCATTTTAATTTTCCATTCTTCACATTTACCTGTGAGAACGCGATTTTCTTCACGTCTTTTTTCTGCCGTATTTTGTAGAATTTTTTTACAGACAGGACAGTATATTTCGGGGGGGGGGGAGAGGGGGAGATTTGAAATAACGACAGTTCACTTCAATTTTACAGTAAAACTATGAATGTTTATTTCAGTAACGTGTATTTCGACGACAACGATAGCTCAGTGCAGCGACTGTTCATTATTTCGACAGCCAATCACGAAGCAGTATAAGAAGAAAGTTAAAGTAAACTGCCTTGTTGCCATTTTGCTATAATTTTTTTTTCCCTTGTCAAACCACGCGAGAGGTTAGAATTTAGAATAAATATCCTGGTTTCTGCGGAAAAACTATTTTAATCCAAAATGTTAGAAATAATGTCAGAAACATCATGAGGTATCTTACCAGTTTCTGATCGTGTTGGAAACCAGGTAACACACCTTAGGTAACATACCTACTCACCACTGATATACACTCTTTTTTCAACTCGAAAGCTTTTGTAGTTTGTATAAAGCCCTGACCACCCGAACTAAACTCTTCCCTAAGTCAATAATAAATATATTAACTGTGTGAAGGTTTTATAGAAATTTCTATCAAACAATTACTTTACTAATCTTTTTTTCGTTAACATTAACTGTCTTTTGAAAAGAGCGATTAAATTGGTTATGTAGCATTTAAAGAGCAGACGATAAAATTAAGATATTTTTAAATTTTTTAAAACTTTTAACGTGATCATGCCTTTACGCCTTGTAGCATATTAGGCCAATTAATCTATGAAACGGATGACATTAGTGTTAGCAGAAAACAAAAAATATGTTGATATAAAAGAAAATGATTCAAGAAACATAGCGTTTTTTTTCGGTTATTCAGTGGCTGAGTTAGCCTAAAAAATTCGTGAAAGTCCGGAAATCACTTTTTTCGCGTTTGAAAAAAAAGTTGACCTCCAATGTCAAAAAGTTAGAAGACAAAGTTGTAGATCTTAAAAAAACCCATCGATTGACGCGCGTTGGATATAGGGGTAAGTGTACCTGTTTCCGTGGCGTATGTTAAGAAATCCAAATTAAATGCACCATAAAATATTGAGTAATTACAAAATCCTATGGATTTTTTCTTAAGTCTTGCATAAACTCTTAAAGATTATTTAAAAATTTTTTTCGAGACTAAAAGTTGAATGGATTATTATTAAAATTAAGAAAAATAGTATGCAGGTATTACCGTGGTCATGTACCTATTACCGTGTACATATTACCGTGGATGTCTCAATCACAGGCCTCACCACGGTAATACGCACACGACCGTCTAACATACTCTTGGTACCTAATACTGTGCATAAATATGATTTTCTCTATAAATTAATCACATAAAAATTACATTTTTATCCTAATTTGAGCTATTCTTGGATATTAATATCAAATAATTTTTTTGCGACCGCTATTACACTTTTTTAAAAATTAAACAGCATTTTTGTAAATGCACGGTAATAGGGCAGACCACGGAAATATGTACACTTACCCCTAATTTGAATTCGTAATTGCTGAGGAAACTTGAAAAAACCATCGAAAATCGTCTTTTTTAAATTTGTTAATACCTTTTTTTCTTTTGAGATTTTAAAGTTGGTAAGAACGCTATGTAAAATATGTACAGTAAAAACGCTATGTTTCTTGAATCATTTTCTTTTATATCAACGTATTTTTTGTTTTTTGCTAACACTAACGTCAAATTTAACATTGAGCATTCGTAGAATAATTGGCCTATACAGCAAGTAACTGATACAGGAGGGATCAACTGTTGCATATACAACTTGCATGACTTGCGTCGTGTTATCGTGCATTAGACTTACAGTGAAAGTTATTATTTATGATCGCAGCTGACTCTGATTCATTTTTGTTTTATTGAAGCAAGAATATACATTTTTTGTAAACTCTTCAACAGGTATTGCTTTATATTTGTATATTATAATGTCTTAGTATGCATGAATATATAAAAAAAAATTATTATAGTATAAAGAAAAGTAGTTTTCCTACGAGTTTGAAAAGTCTTTGTTTGCGAACCGAGAGGTTTGCGGCCTGAGCCGAAGGCGAGGTCCGTAACGAGGTTCGTTAAGGAGACTTTTTGAACGAGTATCGGAAAACTGCTTTTTTGCCCGAGGAAGTACCAGCCTCCCAAAACCACCCGAGGGCGGAAAACTGCTTTTTTGCCCGAGAAAGTACCAGTCTCCCAAAACCACCCGAGGGCGGAAAAATGATTTTTTTGACTTTTGAGTTCGATATCTCAAAAAGTAGACCAGTAGAAGTTTCTCAATCATATTTTCCGTTTTTCTAGCGCTAGTATCTATGAAAAATCACACTCAGATTTTGGCACCATACAAATTTGAATCATCGTCATTGATTGACTACTAATTAATGTGTATTTTAACAAAAAATAAGCAACTATTAGTTATAAAATTTTTCGATGCATGGTGATAACAAAAATAAATGAAATACTAATTTGAAATCAGATATATTATCAAATTAGTATACACGCTGCTAGAAAACTACTTCCTTTATGTACTTTTATGTCATGTTTCACCATCAAAAAGTATATTTTATAGGGATGTGTATGAACCTTTTGAAAAAAGTCACATGGTAGTTATACGATAATCATAAAATTATTTTATTTTTTAGTAGGGTAAATTGAAGATCAAACATCAATTCTTTGCATATAAAATTCATTGAAGGAAATACTTTGATAGTAGTTGCTTAGTTCAAACGTATTTTAGCATTTGAAAAAACAATTTGCACGACAGACAACAAGTAAACTAACAGCATTAGAAATTAAAAGCATTTATGATACTGATCAATATACAATAGTTTTTTTGGTACAGCTCTTAGAATAATTGAAATAAAATAAGATGTATGATAATTTTCTATGAAACAGCTGAATATTTAAAATATTGAGAGTGATACTTATTTATTTATGTGTATGTGATCCTTTCAAGAATAACTTACCGAAGTATTGAGTGAATATACGTATATGTAAGCTAAGAAAAAAGTGATTGTACTTATTGATTTTCTGCAATCATTGTACTAATAGTAGTGTTAGTGTAGAAGAATACACACATATATACGTATGTATGTTTTCGTTATTTTTGTTGAAGCTCTTTATAAGATACAAATAATAAAATATTATTTTTAATATAATACTTATTTAGATGACAAAGCATTCTCATCTTTAGGCGCTTTTTTTTAAATTTTTTTTTTAACACCACTGATTTCCTTAACTTTCAAGGGGTAAAGAAATGGTATTTATTTCTGTTTCAGGTGCAGTATCAATAGACGAATAGCCAGTTGCTTTATTTTCTCAAAGACGTCTTGGATTACAAAATATTTTTTTTCAGCAGGTTAAAAAAAATTATATCCTACAAAATAGATATTTATATCTATGTAAGGTAAAAATTCCTATTATAAATGTTTTTATAGCATTTTCAATTACAATTTATGTCAAGTCCAAGAAAATATTTTTCGAATTTATTTCATACTTAAAATAATAATTTTATGAATAAATGTACATCATTTCGTAAAGACTTACCACGGAAAAGTTTAGTGGTTTGACCTTGACAGTCTGACAGTCAGTGTCCAGCGCAATAGTGATGCTCTGGCGAACGAGCAAGTGCATAGAGCAGGCCACTGCCTGTAACACACTCACTTCTCTACTACCTAAGCTACTCGAAGCATCGTGCAGAACAGCTTTCCTTCAGAGTTCCTGCTTTTTTGAGTTTTACCTTTAATTCAGCAGTGATTATTAGAAAATTTTTTTTTAATTCTTTAATTATTTATTTACAACTGCGGTAAGTATATTAAATTCACTCAATTCAAGCTCTTATGATGAAGTGCTAAGTTCTTATAGTGGAGAGTGCTTCATGAATAGGGACTTTACTTTATAGAAATTCTACGTATTACCCAAAATACGAAGTAAAAAAAAACGTTTTATTCTATAAATAATTGCTAATTGTTCATTAAAACTATCTAACCTTTTATGTTTTCATAAAATATTAATAACCCTTTGTTATTATTAAAATATTTTATAAAAAAAACCAGTATAAAGCTAACATAT
>NW_019379564.1:500689-518172 GCF_000648655.2 Copidosoma floridanum
ATTAATAACCCTTTGTTATTATTAAAATATTTAAAAAAAAAAACCAGTATAAAGCTAACATATTGTATTAAATCCCAAAGCGTCATTCTTACATGTAGTACTAACAAATACTTATAAACATATTATTTACAGAAGGTGAAATGAGTTCTAAAAAAGTAGAACCTCAAAAAAAAAATACACAAATAGAATGGTATTACATGTTATAAGTGTCAAGTCTTCCCGCGCAAGAAAAAAACAAGTATTTAAAAAAAATTCAAACAAAGGAACAGGCTAAAGAGTTTTTCAAGACTTATAACTGTTATGTCCAATCAAATCACACTTTTTGTCACACATGTTCCTTGAAACTAAGGTATGGAAAGAGTCAAATTTATAAAAATCTTCCAACAGAAGACACTGATTGAAACTCTAAGACTGTGCCAGAACAGAAAATTTCAACCGAGTTACAAAGTGATGACATGGAACTATCACAAACCTTATCTAAAGTTTCGATCGATCAAGACGAGTTTAAAACGTGTAATAAACAATCTTCACCAGATTCAACTTAATTTTCACAAAAATCTAACTAAACTTCATCAAACAGGGGATCAAGTAAACTCTCGATGTATTTTCCAACGGATGAGTGCCTTTTGAAAGAATGGTTTTTTAAAAGCATATTGTTTTTTATGTGGGGAAAGAAACAACATTATTGTTCATTCCAAATAATGTTTGTTTATTCCCAACTGGAATCAGTGCTGTCCTAGTCATCTAATTAAAAAAACGTCTTATGAAAACTTAATATTGACGATATCTGTTTATTCGATAGAGACTACGATTGAAGTTGGGGAGGCGAAAACACGTATGAAAAAGCTATCAAACCAATCTAATGTAAAACTACATGATGAAATTAGTCAATTCATATTATCAGAGAAATGTATGAAAGCTTCCATCGGAAATTCGTGAAATATAATTTTACAGCGTAAAGAAATGTTCACAATAATGAAAAATCTGTTAATATAAATACAATTCAAGATCTTGTAATACTTTCATTTAAACTAAAATCCGGAAATTTATATGCATTGATAACCGCTACTTTAGAAGTTACTGAGAAGATTGTTAAAAATTCGATAAATTCTGTTTTGAATTCCTTTAAAGAACAGATACTTCCAAAGAGCTTTGGAATTAGAGCTTATAACCGAAACTTTTTCTTGAAGGAACAGGCAAAGGCTGCAGAACTTTTGTGCAATTTATATGATACTTTGTTTGTTATTTATGATGGCACTTACTTAAGACACGAGAAAAGTGCAAATAATTTTTATCAGCAAAAATCTTATTTTGGACAAAAAAAAGTTCCATTATGCAAGCCTTTTACCATCTGTACCACGGATAAATCTATTATTGATCTTCTTGGACCATTTAAAGGTACTCTTAATAATGCCACAATACTTCAACATATTTTACAAGATCCAAATAAACTTATATGTATTTTAGAAGAAAAAGATGTTTTCATTCTGGACCGTGGATTTAGAGATATCACAACTCATTTACAAGTTAAAGATTTTATAGTACTGATGCCAGCCTTAAAAGAAACAACAAACCAGGGGGTATTAATGGGTCATGGGACCCACGGTAAGAACGAAGTTCTTTAAACATGAGATGAGTATAGACACAATTTCTCAGGTAACAAGGGGGTCGCCAGACCCACAGGAAGAACGAAGCTCAGTAAACGTTAGTACTTCATTCATGTTATTTACTAAAACAAAAACTTGAAAAACGAGTAAAAAAAAAAATAGTTTAGTACTCACGATGGTTGAACTTCGTGAGTACTGTATTTATGCACGACGTTCTCATGAAGTTCAACCATCGTGAGTACTAAACTAACATACCAATATGCACATACATACCTATATACACACACACTCATAATTGTTAGATTCAAAATTATCTCAAGATAAATAAATTTAACATTATTGATCTCTACGTATTACTCGGAGGCGGTCGCGTTCTCGTAAGAAGAGAAGAACAATGGTGAAAAAATGGTGATGATGACGATCCCCCTCCCCTCCCACTCAGAATTATCAGTTCATGTCGTTAGCTTACAGTTTGGGTTCATGACTGCAAGGACCTATGACTGATAAGCACATTATTTCATAAGTTTATCGGATTTTTAAGTGTCTAGTTCAACTAAAGTTTATATTGGGCATTTATTGCCAATGTTATATTTCTTCTTTATTTGCCTCCAATGTCTATACTTATCATATATACAGATAAACTTTTTTTAATATTATAGTTGCATAAGTCTGTCTGCGGGTACACAAAGGTCCACTACTCAGGGCACACGACACTTTAGAAAGGGATGGGTGGCCTCCCATTACAGGGGGGGGGGAATAGTCAATTTTGAAACGAGGTCACCCATCCCCTTCACGAGGAGTATTGCGTAGTGAAAAAACACATGTTAAAAATCACAGAGGTACTTGTCCGAGAATAAGTCGCACTGGCCGGAAATTGAACCATACGGTCATCCGCGTGCCAATCCACATCGATCCACATCCTAGCTGACTGAGCCGCCGTGCGCTCCTTATATAGATATACTTACTTGATGAATAAGACTGAGTGACCACAGAAATAACGTACCCTCTACCCTGTAGCAACTCTGTTAAAAATGACTATGCATATTTTGGAAAATCCATATGGTTTTTGTTGTTATTGCCCATATGCTTATGATTATAACACTAACGGATGTTGATAACCTAACCTGGTGGCATTGTCTGTTGCACTTGTCTTACGCAATTGCATACGGTGTGGTTGCGGTCGGTTATCCATCGTTCGTTCGTTCGCACTCCATTAGAACCAATGCTTAAGGAACGTAGAGAAACATGAATCGTTCGGTAAACCGTACGTTCCTTAAGCATNTTTTTTTTTTAAGAATTGTAAAAGAAAAAAATTCAAAGTGAAATTAAAATGAAATTAAAATTTGTTTAATAATCAATTGCTTGGGAGTGTGAGGGGGAATGGTGGGTACAGGTGTGCAGAAGAGTAACACGGCCCGGTTGGCAGATATACATATATAGTGGGGAGAGGAGAAGTGTATAGAGAACAGTAGGTGAGGGGGCGGGGTAAGGGGCGAAACTTGAGAGGAAGAGACTTTGGGTGAAACCACTTTCGTTTAAAAAAAAAAAATCTGTCGGTTTTAAAATTCCAGCCCCCCGAGTAACGCAACATAAAGAACTTCGTTCTAAAAAGAAATGTGACGAGCATTTTTCTAGCCGATAAACAGCCGTACCGGATCCCCTCACAAAACTCTCACTAATTTTCTAACCATGTCCCTATACTCTGGATATCTCTCCTCCGGGAGGTCTACCACAGGTGTCTGGCTCGGGAACACCAAACACTCCTGAAAGGAAAATAGCAGGGGGCAAATGGGGGCACTACTTATCAATAAACACTCACTAATATAAATTTTCACAGCGCGATCGCGCTATTTATTCGCCTCCGCACACTCTCAATGCTATACACACACACTCTCTCTCTCTCTCTCTCTCTCTAGATAACTATGTGTATTGGCACGTTATTCTCGAGGTAGATATCTTAGGGTTATCACCTCCGACTGTCCTCACCGTCGAACTCCTCCCTGGCTTGACTGTCGGTGGCCGGTACCTAGGCTACACGCACACTCAGACCCGACCTTAAGGGTACCTTCAATCAATTCAATTTTTCCTATCCCTACATAAATTCTACACACACTTACCCTGACTCACTCGGATCTTCCCCAACCTTTTACCTCGAAATAATACCTAATGCACCATCCTCCGTGAAATGACCTTCTCTCTGTCCTCGTAGTCACCCGGTGCTACCTGGAGTTCGTCTCGATCATCGCGTCGACTTGTTGGCACGGTCAACTTTCGGGCAGTCTTGTTCAGTGTTCTCCTATGCTCTCTTATTGGATCCCTTTCCTCACTCTCTGCTCTACCTGTCACTTTTTCCTATATCCGAATACTCTCTCTTTCCTATCTGCTCTCTATGCAGCTCCGTGCGATACTTGCTCGTGCCAGGCTCTCCACTGTTCTGTCTCCCGCTACCACTCTACTACAAATCCTTTACTGCAGTCCAGTTTGATCGATGCGCATGCCCCTCACGGGTATCCGAAAAATCTCCAACACGCCTAAAAAACGGTAAATTTTTAGAGGTTTCAAAAACTAGGGGAATCGACGCGACCGCCCGGCACTCACTCCTCTCCGACGCGTTGCGAGCTCTTCCATCTCTCCTTCTCTATCTTACACACACGCTTACCCAATCATACCTCACACACATTCAATCGCTTTTCTGGTCTTCGGTCCTTCTCTCTCCTCTGGCTCGTAGTCCGCGGCACTGAGAACACACATTAAAAACAATGTGTAATCCAGAAATATATATATCTATGTCTGTAATGAGACTCGGTAGCTGCCGATGACTTGCTCCTATATAGGTATACAGTGACGTGATAGTTTTAGCTACCACGTCACAGAAATTAACTTACAACTAAAGAATCGAATGAATCAAAGTATGTTACGAAATTTCGTTAGGTTATCGAAGCTATACATGGAATTCTTGCACGAAAGTATAAATTATCACATCATCAATTCAGAAAACAAGCCCTCCCAGATTCTGCATAATACTGTCAAGTTGCTCGTTTCATTCAAAATATCACTGGACCTTGACCTAATTCAGAAAATAATAAATTAGATGTAATTGTCAAAAGAATGAAGTAGCAGAATACTGTCGTTGATTATTTTGCTAAAAAAATAGCAAATTTAAACTACAATCAAAAATCGGTACAATTTAAAAAAATATCTTCTTCTGCTTTACTTGACTTACCAGAACTGACATTGGAAGAGCTAGAACTTTTCTTCACCGGATCTTGTTAAATACAACAAGCCATTTCCTATGTAGGAGAAACGCTTAAAGATTATAATACTCTTTATATAAGTTTCTTAAAATCTGATGCAGATTTTGTAAGATTTTAAGTAAGATCTAGGCATGTTAATACCAGAACTTACAAGTGTTACATTCATTACGATACTAATGAGGACAATATAACTACAATACAAGAATACTGCTACAGTTGTGCTATTGGCCTATAAACAATTGGATGTTGCTCTCATGATGCTGTGCTTCTGTATCATTTATCACATGGCAGATACTTGTCGAACGTGATTCAACCCGCTGAAGTAGTGACTGATCTTTTTAACATCAATAACGTGTATCCGGTGATCAACGAGAAGAGTGATGAAGATTAGAATTCTAAATCATTTGTAATGCACCAAGATATTAAGATTTTTTCTCAATTGAATGTTGTACTAATAATTTGGCAAGGCTACTAAAAAAAATTTTTTGCAGTGCAGATGAAAGTGACCTTAAGAAAAATTCAAGGAACTCCGTAAAATATTGTATACGTTCATGCGTAGCATAAATCACCTTGAAACTCAAAATATCATCAGTGTTATAAGGTGACTCAAAGCGAAGATTCACAACAAAAACCTAATGCGTCATTTACGATACCTCAATGATGGTGTGAAAATTCATGAAACATATTAAGATTCTGTAAAATACAGCCAGTGAACATTGCTTAAGCTTAATCAATAAGTGCTTTATTTTTTTTCTCTTGTTCTAAGAATTGAACTTTTAAAGGATAATGATAGCTTGAAGTGTTAGTATTATCATTATTTACTTGCAAAAAAGGTACGGCTGTTAAATTGTAGGGTATGCAGATATACATTATATTTGTAGAAATGCATAAGACATTTTTAATTTAACTAAATGTGATAAAAGGCTACTTTTAAGGTCTCTTGGAGTAAAAACAACATTTTTTAAAATTTTTTAACATGACGCAACACTGAAAAGAATCTCAAAAAGTACGTTTTCGACTTATTTTTGGACGTTCTACTACATGGGAAGTAAAAATTTCATGCAGGTATTATTAAACCTGGCCAAAGTTGCACTTTAAAGTTTAAATAATTTTTTTCAAGGGTATGTTTAACTCCATTCATTCAAAAAAAATTTAACTGAAGGGTATTTAAAAATTATATGCCTATAAATTTTTTCCGATATCGAACATAAACATAACACTATCTCACATCTTATTATTTTTCCCGCGTTCTAACTAAATTCCTTGGAGTAAGAATAATAGTTTTTCGTATTTTTAAACATGGCGTACCCCTGAAAAAAATTTTTAAAAATACGTTTTGGACTAATTTATAGACGCTCTACAAGATGGAGAGTAAAAATTTCATGCAGGTATTATAAAACAAGCCAAAAAAAAGCGTTTTAAAGACGAAATTTCTTTTTTGGTTATGTTCAACTTCATTAGAAAAAAAAAATCCTATTTAAAAGTAATAGTCAACTGTATACTTAAATCTTACTAGTTTTATTTCATGATTAGAATGCAAGGAAAAAATTAAAACGCAAAAAAAGATGTTTTTGAGCCCTGTTAGGACCCAAAAAAGTTTTTGGGACCTATAACCTGGTAGACCTCTTATTTGAAGCCCCAAGACATACTTTAATGATGCATATGAAAAAAAAAAAGTTGAGTAATTTTACCCCCCTAAATTGAGGATACCTTTCACCCATTTTTCTATAACCCTTGAAATTGGAATTTTGAAACTTAGTAACGTTCTTCTTGGCGTAGAATGTAGTATATAAAATGGTAAGGTTCTTTTATTTTATGTATTTTCTGCTTCTATTTATTCAATGTCACAAATTACTAGAGTGGTCTAATAACATGTCGATAATACGCAATTAACTTTACGTAATTTTTTTTAAAAGGAATGCATTATTTTTAGATTCATTTTGTATCGTGCACTTTTTTTAATACCTTCAGCATATTTACTTCTGTATTCAGATTTTTTATTCTGGAATGCCAAGATAGCACTTTCATGACCCATATATTTAACATGTCCTTGAAATAGTTTATTTTGTCGATCTCCAACTATATAGCAATATTCCAGGGTTCCAAATCAATAAATAATGATGTAAGAATTCATTTCTTTTTCTTTCTATTCCCCATGGTTAAAGACACATGAGTCTTTTTTGGGCGATATTTTTGATATCATTCTGTTTTTTTTTAGTGACAATGGTGAAATTTATCTTAAAAGTAGAAGGTGTCTAGACTTTTTTTTCTTAATTGAGTGTGTTATCAGGTTATTTGACGAATGAGTCACTCACTGGCCATTATAGTTTATTGTGCATAACTCTAAGAATTTGGAGGTATGTGGATTTCTTTGATGTTTTCTTCGTTTTCTAATTGGCCAACAATTTTATGTAACGAACGATATATATTAACTTCATAAAAACTCTGTGACTTCATAAAAAGTAGAATTTTGAATTACTTATATTTTAAATGTTTCTTACTAATTTCAACGTATCTTCAGTGAGTTTATCTCTTTTTAATTCTTGTTTTATAGCTACTTTGTGTAATGTGTCTATTAAATTAACGGTACGTTTTATGAATTTTTTCCAGACACGATATTTCATAATTTTTTTGAAACAACTTTTTACGTTGTTATTGATTATTGCTGTGACAGTTATAATAATAATAGTTTCAATGAAGTTATGTAAAAAAAAAAGTTTGTAAGTTCAAACTTGTCAGTCCGTATTTTTTTATATTTAGTTCATGATGTTTTTTACATAAAAATTATTATCTATCCATGCTTTTTTATAAAAATTTACCTTTTAAATTCATTTTGTAGCATCGTGAGAGGCATTAGTATCTTTCAAGGGTTTATGTGTCAAACTATGAGTGAACGTTCGTCTGACAGGTTTATAATATCTTAGAAAAGATTTTCTGATTACTAGTTGACGTTAATTTACGTTTTTTCTCGTACACTCATTATGTATTTGTAAGGGACTTGTATCTTTTACTTTTTCTTGTTGATCTATTTTATTAAACTAAATAGTTTTGAATTGTTTTTAATAAGGTGTTTAGAATAACTTTAAATTATCAGCTAATGAGTTAATTTACTGGTACTCTATTTTTTGTGTAAATACAATTTGACTGATGATTCCAGAGATGTCAATCTTTCCGTTCTTACGCAAGGAGGTAGAATAAAGTTATCTTAACCACATTAATTTTAAATTCACAAGAACCATTGTCATCTAATTACATCAGCAAGGATACTTAAATTGTCAAACACAATGTAACAAGATTTCATTGAATCCTTGAGTGGGTGTGTGTTCCAATATTAATTTATTAATATCATGCTATATTATTATCTTCCGGTAAACTCTTTCTAAAGTTATTAAGCCGGTAGGTACTCCATTAGTTACAGTTAATAATATTTAATGTCCTTAATAAGATAGAGCTAATGTTTGGCTTACGTTTGGTTTCTCTATTTTAAAATAATTAAAGTCCAGTGCACCTACCGATTTTAACAGTCTTAAAAAAGATTCCTAAGGTTCCTTTGTTATTTTCTCTAAATGGGATGCTTTCGATTGTCTGTTTTGAGTAGTCCTTTGTGTAAGTGTACTTGAGGTTAGAGTTTTTCTCGTAGAATACGTAGAGTAATTGATAATTTTTCATCTGTGGTATATTTTCGTAAAATTTCGTCTTCACCGAATATAGGTTCAAAGTTTTCTGCATGCTTGGATATTTAAGTAACTCTTTTATCTAATACAGAATCATCAAAATTAGCAGAAAAATAAAAGTCTATTCCAGTCAAAATATATTGAATTTGAAGGTCCAGTTACTTTTTATCAGAAAAACTAGTTTTAGATTTAAAGTCCACATCTGATTGTTTGGATCCATTGTCATTATTAGCTTTGATTTGATATTCTTAAAGATTAGGACTTAATCTCTATCATATTACTTATCATAGATTTTAATTAAACTTCAGTAACATCATCATCTAAGTTTTTCAAGCAAAATAGATGTTACAGGTATTCCAGCACTTGTAACGTCAGTGTCTGAGTCAATCACAATGTTGTTCTGAGTCCACTTTAGTCAGTTTCTGTCGTAATCTACTTGGTCTAGGGTCATACGTTAGTAATTTTGTATGTTTCTCTGAAGATTTTCAAAGTCGCTCGAGTCATTCTCAGGAAACCAGCTTGTTCGTGATGTTGTGTTTTTATTTTTTGTTTATCTTTTGATTTTCTTCGTCCTAGCATTATTGTTCTTAGTAAAGGAAAACTATTACTAATATAATTTTCTTTCTACCAAAAAGTTTTACAAGATTTTTAGATGATGTATCTCCATTGCTGTTAAGGTTTCTGAGCTTGCATTAAAAGGTACGTTCATCATCAGTAAACTTAAACATCTTACGTAATAAACACTATCTTAGATCTTTTTTAGTTTACATGCATTGTAATGGCTCATGATTAACTGCAAAAATAAATTTAGTTTCTTTAAAGTGAGAATAAAAGTGATGCATTGCATACTATATAGCAAAACGTTTTTTTAGTTGCTGAATATTTTTTTTTCCCCATATTTAAAGTTTTTGGCAGGTATATGACCGGGTAAGTTAATTCTTTCTTTTCTTGACTTAATACCGCTCCAATGGCATAATCAGAGGCATTTGATATTTCTTTAAATATCTTGTTAAGGTCAAGAAATCAAAGTACAGGCTCTTTGCACTAATAATTTTTTGATGTCATTCGATCGATTTTATTTTCTCTTTCATCCTGAATAGATTCTATAATGGTGTCCATAATTTCTACTTAACTCACAAAATTATCTTATGTTTTTAATTATTTTCAGATAAAAAAATCCTAAACAGCTTGTGTCTTTTAGGGTCCAGTTTAATTTCTTGTTAACTCACTATATGCCCAAGAAAGATGACCTTTTTTCGTGAGAACTTAACTGTATCTGGTTTAAGTACTATTCTTGCTGATCTTAGCTGGTCAAAAAGTTACCTCACTTTTTAGTCACGATCTATTAGATCTTATATTTTTAGCCATTAGCACTTGTTAAAATCGTTTTGCCAAACCAGATACTACAAAGTATACTGATCTACTGAGTGAATCCGTTATATCAGCTGTATTAGTCAGTGGGTATGCATCACTAGTAGTTTTTTATACTTAAATTTTTAAAATCAATAGTTACTCTTTATTTTGTATTTCCTTGACTACTCAGTTCTTTAAGCAATCCGAATATGTCAATTGTATGGTGATGAGAAGAGTTTAATTATTTACTTACTTATTGTTTTTATTATATGTTTTTCTTGAACTTTTCTACATACTAATGAGTGACAATATTGTTTGTCGTTATTAAGAATATTATTCTTAGTCAAGAGTTTAAATACAACTAAATTTCGATGGAGTAAGAAATCTTTTAGTAGTTTAATTTACAGCTCCTTATATCAAGATCAAGTGTGGTGTTTTCGATGTAATTCATTTATTCTTACAAAGTTTTTTGCAACTCCCTTATGAATCATAAAAGTTGTGTAGCGATTTAGAGCATAAGGAACGCATAAGTTATACTTGTTGACTTATTATCTGCATTGAGTTTTGATTGAAACGCTGAGATCTCATCTCTGAACAATCTTAGGGGTGAGCCGCTAGAGAGTTTCAATGATGCGGTAGGTGGTTGTCACTGGATGTTAGATTATTTGAAAACTTTTTTCATTATAATTATGATGAAAACTTTTTTGACTGTCATCCTTATAATTATTTTAAGAGCATTTATTGTAACTATTATTTTTGCATCAATAAAATTAATTACTTCTAGAATTAAGACTCCAGTTTTGGTATGCATAGCAACTACTAGGATTTTTGCGGTTTAATAAAAATAACATTGCATATGATTATTTTTTCTCTGCTAATTTTCATTATATTTTCCACAATCATTGTTTTTAAAATTTTCTGAGAAAACTGAGCCGTTTCTACATGGGCTGTAGGCCTTATGATAATAATTTATGTTACTATTTGTTGTGGTATTACCTTTTTCTCATTGATGTTGATAAAACAATTAGTTACTATATCAATCTCAGTAGTTATTGTTATAGAAATCGCTGCATAGTCCTTATAATGGGTATTCAAGATCATACCCGCTTTCAATCGGCTCCCTAGTCCTAAAATAAAAACTTTGTACTTAAACGCACATCAAAATAGAAATTATATAAACTAAAAGACTATCCTACTCTTCTTTATATACATGACTAAACTATTAATTAAATTATGAACTGAAAATATCAGTAAAGTCTATTTATTTACGTTCTGGGCTGTGTGGAAGTAACTAAGGAAATATATAATTAAAATTATATATTCAAGCATGTATAAAGTCAGTCGAGGGTAGTAGGGTGCGTGTTAAGAAGTATTACCAGTCAGAATAACGGATACGGCGTTTGCATAAATTTAACGTTTTAGTAATTTATATAATACCAGTGAGATTCCATAAAAATAATGTAGTGGCTGAAGAGGTTAGGAAGGGGTTAAAACAATTCTGTTGGGTGGGTGAAGGGTATGTGGAGGTACTACGTGGCTGTATAAAGTGAGGGGGGGGGGGTATCAGAATCAAAAGCAAGTTAAACTGAAGTTACGAAGAAAAGGACGGAATTTTACCTCATTTTGAAGGGCTGATAGAGGGTCTGTGGTTGATTGTTAGATGATGTGCAAGGTGGTGAGGAGTTTGTGGGGACTAACTTACACAAATAGCTATACAAATACTAGCGGGGCTTCCTCTCCCTATGTACTCTGTGCATCAACCCCCCAGAAAATTATTATTATTTAGCTACTTTTTTGAATTTAAGTTACCTCGTTTATTAGTGTTCTAGTATTCTAATAATAAAAAAAAAATTACAAATTATACGTGGAAGAAATTTTTCTGAGTAAGCAACTCAAAGACGTAATTTTATCTGTACACTTTAAGAAGAGGCAAACATCTGAAGAAAATCTAATAAAAAACATGATTAATGCTCATCACTCATAATAGCTTAGTTCTAAATTAGTAAAATCAATTTTCTCACAAAATTATTAGTGTGCGTGCATATTTCATATTATGTTTATTTAATTACAACCTTTAGATTTAAGAAATACAGGAAAATTATTAAGAAAAACCTACAGCAATACTAAATTGAGTTTTATATCTTCCTAAGATAACTGATTAATAAAGAGCATTAATGAATCAAGAATATCATTCAACGATTTAAAAATATACAAAAGTAGTAAATATAATACTGCAACCACTAAGATTAAAATTAAAAATTATACTAAAATTGATAAAGTCTCTACAATTATGCTTTCTGTGCATATTTAGACAATTTGTTAAGGTATAATTTAGAAAAACATTTATGGCAAGAATTTATAGAAAAAATATAAAAACTTATTATACCTGACACTTTGTTTGGAGTAAAGAAAACCATGCTATTTAATGCATAAATCAAATTTTACGAATATGAAGGGCAACGAAGATAAAACTTTAACAATGACACTATATAATTTTTATCGTGTACAAACGTGTCTTATTCAATGTATCTTTGGTTCAATGAACATGGGAGGAGGAGAAAAAATTTTTTTTGTACAAATCATTAGTTATTCCTTGAGGTGAAAAACTTCATTTGTAGCTTGGACTAGCATTGTATCGATATAACTTAAAAATAAATGACTTCATGAATAATGAACAGTAAAGAATGCCACCACGTAATTCTTGAATTGATGAAACAATTTCTCAAGACCTTAAACTAAGGTAAAAAAAACTCTGCAAATGTTTGTGCAAAGTATTTTATTAAAAAATAAATGGTAAACTAAGCGTAGTTATCTTAAATGGACCTGAAATTTGTCCTCTATTTAGAAAAGAAGAGCTTAAAAGAACTATGAAAGATAATAAGAAAGCAGTATAGTCTAGTTTTAAAGAGATATCAACGAAATTTTTGGGTAACAATAAAGACGTGAATTTTAAAAGTATTGAAAAAAATATAGTACACAATTTTTTTTAAATTGGCTGCCTAAAAACAAACTAAAAACTTTATGTCTTTAACTTACATATTGATAAATTTCCTAAGAACAACAAAGGCTTCGAAGAAGAGCAAGAAGAATGGTGTCACTAATACTTATAACAATTTGAACACAGATTTTAGAGATGGTGACGTATAAATATGTTGTTAGATTACTGATGAATGATTAAGAGAGAAACAGCTTCGAATAGAGGTCAAAAGTGGCCACAAATATTTCCGTTCAGAATCCATGCAGTGTCAAATAAAAAGCAGTAAAATGTAACAAAAATATAATATCGCTGAAAAGCACCGTGCGTTCTTCACGCCACTAAATAACTGTTGGCCCTAATGCGCTATTGATTTATTACTCTTGATACTTTTTCGAATTTATATAAATATGGAGGGCTATTTTTTTAAGCTGTAATGATTTAAAATTAATAAAAAATATACAGTTCAAATATTGTTTTTTCCAATCTTACATCTATGTAACTGCAGCAACAAAGTCCTGGAGCTTAATCTCTCTTTTTTTTATTACGACAATAAAAACAAATTCACATTATTCTACCTATTTGATAATCTGGAAAGTTTAAGTAATTACTGTCAGGGTTATCATGTAAAACTGATCTCTCATGTAATGGATTCATTATTTGTCGATTTTGACGGTGGCGTTTTAACTTTGATAAATGATGCCCGTTGAAAATTGTCCCGTTTTCTCAAGTTTATTTTTTCCTCATAGCTGTTAGGTTTACCCAGCACAGACTTTGGAGAGAATCGATGATTGCTGGTTAAATGCTTAGAGTTGAAAGGGTAATCTAAGGTTGTCGGTCGCGAAGATTCCCAGCTTTGCAACCAAAAACTCCGCTCGTGACATCTGCCATTGAATGACTGACTTAGTTAAATAGTGGCTGGCTTTATATAATCTTTTAGTCTACTAATCATGACTAAAAATGAATTTAAACATGTACTTGTTGGCAAGGTGGTTTAACGTTAGATAGCCCTAAAAGAACCGATGAGATTAATGATAAATGAGGGAACAAAAATACTTATGATGACCTTGAAAAGAGCTAGTGTCGATACTTACAGCCATTCCTTATTATTATTGAAGATAAAGCCAGCTACGGGTAGCTTGACTCTTACCCTTAGAGTCTCTGCGTATGGAGACCGTGCTGGAAGGAGGTACACGGCTGACCAAAGAATATCTCGTCTTTGAGTCGTTCCCCAGATAACAAACCGCTGATCGTTAGTGGGAAAAAAGGTCTGGAAAATAATTTCTCTGTGGATATGCTGTTAGGACAAACTACTGAGAAAGAGGCCGTTGTGGCTGCCCAAACTCTTCAGAGTTAGATTCCCTGACTTGCTGTTGTAGAAAATTTTGCTTTGGCAGCACCAAAAACAACGTAATGGTAAGGCTAGGTACAGTAAAATCAGTGTTAATTATATGAAGTAATAATAAGAAGTAACCGTTGGAAAGATAATCTATATTGTTATAATAATCTTAGCGTTTGCAACAGCAGAAACAATTATTTTTATAATCTTAGTTTTTAGTTGTTATAATTGTCAGTATCAAGAAACTTTTTAGTGTCGATCATGAAGATAGCCCTTAATATGTTTATTATCTGTGTATGTCTAAGAATAAAGATAGACATTCTTATACCTATATTGTCAAATTTGTAGTAGTTAAACATGCAAGTGATTCAGACAAAGAGTCAAAAAATATGAAGGAACCTTATAGAAAGGCAAAGAGAGGACTGTTCCAATGAAACAGCCTTTTATGATTTTAGTTGTAACTATATTAATAGTGAGCAACAAATCTTTAATTGTGCCTAAAATTATAACGGTAGTTATTGATCTCCTACATGTTAAATAAACGAAATTCTCCGATAATGTTGGTCTTACGAAAGCTAGTAACAATTATGATAATACTAACAAAATCGGTTATATTTATTATAAAACTAATTGAGGTCATCATAGTACAACTAATATAACAGGCACAAAGAAAAATATTATGAGTTGTTACTTTTAATTAAAATTACGGCTTATATTTATATTAGAACAAATAATCGTTATTATAATTAAAGTATTTCTAAATAGTTACACAGTGTAATAGTAGTGATAGGTAGTGTACAGTAAGAGTATAAGAAGTAAGACATGCAAAATGTATCATTCTTTTTATAGTATGTGTTGTCCTGCTTTTACTTACCCAGGGTTTAAAAATATAGACAGTTACCTATAAATGTTAGAGATATTATCAGGATACTGCGAAAAATTTTTTTCCTTCTGGATTTAATGACAAGGAGATTGCTTAGCCATAAAAAACAGAGATTGAATTACTTAATTAATACAACGTTACAAGTAAGATGTTACTTAACGGAAAGCAATGGATTACAAAGGTATGACTTATCTGATTGTGAATCAGGCCAAGCAAAATATTGGTTTTAAAAAAATTCTTATATCTTCTAGATCGTTGGAGGCATCTTTACTTTAACGTGGTGGTTGGGGTAGTACTTTACTATTCTACTGATAATATGTCTCTTCTAACAATCTTCTGCTGTATATAGTAATCGGTTTCCTGTTAAGTGTCTTTCAGATCCAACTCAATAGTCATGAGCTGCTACGCTATGATGAAGCTATATGTCCCTTTTTCAGAGGTTAGGATTTATAAATATTTGCTGACAGTTTTTAACTTCAATTGTATTTTTAGGCTCTTTTACGAGACTTTTTTTTTTGGTCTGCTTGGTTTAGAGTTTCAACATTCATAATGTGACTAATCATGTAAGGTTCTCTTGGGGTACTCAAAGCCTATGTGACGAGTCTTTTTTTTTGTGTAAGAGCAGTCCATGAAGCGGTGACTGGACTGCGTTTAAGCTCAAGGGAATGCATTCTATCCGCTGACTTCCCCGTTTTTCCATAATTTTTCCACTGTTGGGCAGGGTCTTAAGCGTTAGTGCTATAGGTCAATTTGTCGATTTTGTTTGAAGCGCTTTTTGTAACTGATTTTTAAATGTCAAACTTGTTGAAAGTGAACGTTGGGGTTTGGGTGACTTTGAGTGGAAAAGTACGGTTGGAAGAGATCAGAGTCACTCTCGAGTGACTCGTACCGTCCCTTTAAGTCGAACAACGACGGTGGCACTGCTTCCGATGTTGTTGGCATCGTGGCTCCGTTTGATTCATTGGAATCCAACTCATCCGAGAGGTGCGGCGATTGAGCGCTAATTCGTAGAGGCCTCGACGAGTTGATCGCCAGGTTGACTAGTGTGTTTTTATTTTTTTTTTTTATTTGTTTCCTACCTTATTACAAGACACCATCTCTCCTACCCTCGCCGGGGTCTCTTGGACTCGCCTCGGTTATCTTCTCGATGTTGAGAGGTCTCGGGATCTTGCAGTGGGGGTAATACCTCGACTATACTCCGGATGAGCGGCTTGGGAGCCTCCAACACCTCTGGACACATAGCTGGAGAGGGTGTACTAGGTAGAGGCAGCCGTCGGGGGGGGGGGCAAAGGTACTTGGCTTTAAGGGGGGTGGTCCGTACCCTCTGAGTAGGATCACTTCTAGTGGGACCAGTGGAAGGTTGGGTTATATAGAAAATATAGACAAGAGTCTTATATAAGTATAGTGATATTTATTGAATTTGTCCTTATCTACCACTGCTTTGAGTCAATTGAGTGGCTTCAGAGATATGCATTACACGTATTTGCAAATGTCGGATCAATCCTAATCAATCATCACACAGTCCATCTTATATACTTTACGTCGCTTTCTTACTTGCGATTTTCGCTAAAAACTAGTGGTCGCCAACTGGCGAGCGATAGGTGGTACTATTAAGTACTAAGTTAGAAGTCGGAGTTGTGCTTGAAATTTTAAAATTCAAATTTATGTAGAAACGGTCTAATTTAAGAAAAATGATTATTTTAATATACAATAATTAATACAATAATGCCCCAGATGGTAACAAACTTTATTGCCAGGTATTTCTTTTACATAAAGAAACAGCTTTATAATAAAACAATATACTATTAATCATTCGTTGAAATGCAACATTAGCTTCAAATAAAAAGTTAAAACCTTGAAAAGAAGATTAGGGATACATCCTAAATAGATATTACTATGACTTATAGAAGCCATTAAAGCTGATAGTAGTAAAAAAATTTTTACACTACAAATTTTGGTAAATACAATAAACGCAAATTAAGTAAAGTATATAACATACCGTTGACTCTTACAAAAGGGATGTAAAGTCGCAATGTAGTCAAAGTTTTGAGTTGAGTTGCTTTTATACCTTGCTCATACACAAATGACATAGTATACGCACGTAATACAATCAAATAAGAATCGTAAGCAGTTCCTTGTGAGATACACATAAACAGTTCATGTATTACTCATACTATAAATGAAAGGAGCCCTCAAATCATGTATATCAAGTTAGTCTCCTTTCCTAATTGACTCAACGAGAGACTTATAACAATTTTTTAATTTCACTGTATCTTATTGTCTATCAATATTATTATTGCACTAATGTATGTTCTAAAATTTTTAATAATGATAATAATAATTTTATAAATAAAGCTATATTAACATCTCACAATGAATACTCTCATTTTTTGAACAAA
>NW_019379564.1:518451-606107 GCF_000648655.2 Copidosoma floridanum
TTAAGGTAGTAGTCGATCAAAAACACTTTTCTTACGATTTTTCTAAAATTTTGTGTGTGCCTTAAGATTGCTATTATTTATCATGAGCCAAAATTTGAAGAGGCTTAGCGGTATAGTTTTGGAGATATTAAAGTTTTAATGTTGAACTTTTAACACAGGAGGTATAGGAAAGCGCTGGATTGGGGGTCGATTTGTGAACGAAATTGCTTATATCTCTAAAACGCTTCTTACAATGTTTCGTAAAAAATAGTATGATATAATTTATACTATAAAGCAACTGTGGTTCCAATTTAAAAGGGCTCAGTGGTATACTTTTGTTGTTCGAGCTTTGCAAAGTTGATAAATTCAGTGAAATTTCAGTAGAACGAAGAGCGTTATGAAAATCCGGCAACACTGCTTTCGTCGATCTCTACATGTATTCATGAATCTGTATGTATATTCCTTCCAGTGCATTGTACGCAAGCTACAGCTGATAGTATAGATGAAAATTAACAATATTTTATTTTGAATAAACTTTATTTAAAGCATTATGGCACGCACTGTAGAGTGCTCGACTACTACCTTAAGCTAGACCATAGGTTGTTAGTATTTGCATGAGTGGCACACAACTTAGCGTTAAGAACTTTCTTATATTGGTGTGTATATATAAAGTTTGAGTTACAGTACTGAAACTCAAGCACAGTCTTGTGTAGTCAAAGCAGACTAAGTTAGATGCAGTTAAACAAAAATACCTGTATATATATACATGTACACCTAGCAGAAGTATGTTAGTAACATTCAAGCCTTATCTTTTGTTGACTCTAGTGTTGCTGAAAGCAAAGTTATAAAAAATTTTTTTTTGATTGCAACTGCAACAATTTCGTATTTGTAGATTTTGAGACCAAGAAGGTGCAACGAGGATTACGTAATTAAAACTAAGTCAATTTTATAACAGTAAATTAATAGAAATTTAAGATTTCTTAAGTAACATGTAAATTATTAATAATTATTATCACGTTATCTGATTTTAATTAAGTTAATTTGGTTATACGTCTTTGGATTCTTGTTTAATAACAATAATCATAACCATTAAAAAAATGGGGAAGATTCCAATTATGTTTTCTTTTCTCCAATCGCCTTACGTACAATTTTATGACTGTCAAATACATTATTTAGATTTTTTCATTGGTATCCATGACATATTTTACCATTATCACATCATTATATTTCCATTATTAAAACATGACAAGAAAAGGACAGATTGACATTTGTTTACGACGTAAAATGGCAAAAAAAAGGAACTGGACGATCGTGTTATGGTTAGTTTGATCATGTTTTTTTAATAGAGCACTGCTCAACAAAAAAAAGTTTTGTATGCAGTTTTAGCAAAAAGTGATTGCGAGTGCCATATAGGGCGTGATAAGAGCAGTCCTGACTATAGACAAAACTATGATGGATCTTCTAAAGGTGTGGAGAACGACAGGGCAGTAGAGCAATGTGTAAATAATCCATTACTTATCTAACATCAAGTTTTTGGAGCAAGATTTTTCATGAATAATGATTTAAAGACAACAGCCCACTTAAAATCAGTATCAGTCGACCGCAATAAGTTGTGGTCTAATGCAAATCACTCTGTCATGGCATTTTCCAATTTAACGTATGAAATGTCCCTGCAGAACGTCTAATTAAGTATCTCACTAATTCTTTAAGAAACACTGCAGCAAAGTATAAGAATTAACCCCATTCAATAATTCTTATCTTACACACAATTTTATGCCAGTCATTTTTCATGCTGTTAGTGATCGTACACTATGAGAATTTAATAATAATAAAGAAAATTATGTAAACAAAAGTATTCCAGGTGAAATACCACTTGAGTGCCAGTATCATTAGATGTTTTCTGAAGAGTTGAAAGAACGCTTTATCAAAGATGTATCAAATTAATAAAAATTTGAATAATATGATGGCAAGTAAATGCCTACCATCGTAACATTATTCGGCATCTGAATCTTTTTATTTTTGCGTCGCTGCAGCAGTGTGTTAAAAAAATACTAGGCACACTTGTACTGATAAGATTTTTTTTAAAGTAGTTGTCAACCCAACTTATAAAAGTTTACAATTTAAAAAAATTTTTTACAAATGTTATTCAAAAAAATGACAAACAGTCAGAATAGTAAAACGGAATAGATTTTAAAAACCATAAAATCATCGAAAAAAGTACCACTCGAAATAATGAAGGATTGAGTTGCGTAAGTACTGTTGGACTCAGTAGCGTGTAAGACTGACTAATTAAAAATCTTAAGGCATTATTAAGTTGTCAGTCAGATAATGAAATAAAACATTGAGAATAGTCTATTTTATTATTCAGGCCGTGGTTAACATTTATTCGTTTACAAACATTATTTATTAACCTAACTGAAAATTCAGATTTTTCATGACTTTTTTTTAACGATGGATTGCTGCTTCTGGTTGTGAAACTTATTTTAATACTTTTTCAGTTTAAACAGTAGTAGTAAAATCTAACAATACCGAAAAAACTTGTTTAAGTTTAACAGTAAAAGTAGGAGTGCTTTTTTTAAGAAGAAATAAAGTAGACAATACTTCTTAATAGGCAAATAATAAATTATGTCTTAATTATTTTGAATGCAGCATAATACTATTTGGTTACAATGTCATAAGATAAATAAATAGTATTAAATTTCGGCCTTACATAAATAAGCCCATTAAAATCCATATTTTGTTTTAGTTTTAATGCTGTAAGAATAAAACTTCTTGAGAAACAGTTTGAACTCTGTACAAAATTGACACAGTAATTTTATCGATGCAAATACGCTAAGATGACTAAAAAAAAGAAATTTCAAAGCCAAAACATCGAAAAATGTTGTACACTGAGAAAAATAAAAAAAAATCTTTAATGCAAACGCCTTCATTGCAATTTTTTCATAATATTGCACTTAATATTTTACTTTTTGAAAAGACTAGTTGGTGCTTAAGGTATTTTAGATTTTTAGATGATGTAATTAGGACAGAATATGCATGCCTTAGAAAGCTTACATGCAATAAAATACAGAAAAATTGTAGAACGAAATAGAACGTTAATGCAACTTCTTAACAACCACATTAAGCTGCGATTAATTACCAAAATTTAAAAAAATAGATAAACAAAACGTTTTAACCAACGCCTACAAAATGAACTCTATAAATTGAATCAAACTATTGTTGTCGATACATATTTACCAAAGAGTCAAAGAAACATTTTTAATGGATAGTATTAATGTTATAAGTAACAAAATTAGAATATTGTGTGCTATTAAGTTTAGTTTGTTATCGTAAATTGAAACTTTGCGTAGAATCTTCTCCAGATTTTTGCAGGCTTGGTGTGTAGTTAAGGTAGTAGTCGATCAAAAAAACTTTTCTTACGATTTTTTAAAAATTTTGTGTGTGCCTTAAGATTGCTATTGTTTATCATAAGCCAAAATTTGAAGAGGCTTAGCGGTATAGTTTTAGAGATATTAAAGTTTTAATGTTGAACTTTTAACACAGGAGGTATAGGAAAGCGCTGGATTGGGGGTCGATTTGTGAACGAAATTGCTTATATCTCTAAAACGCTTCTTACAATGTTTCGTAAAAAATAGTATGATATAATTTATACTATAAAGCAACTGTGGTTCCAATTTAAAAGGGCTCAGTGGTATACTTTTGTTGTTCGAGCTTTGCAAAGTTGATAAATTCAGTGAAATTTCAGTAGAACGAAGAGCGTTATGAAAATCCGGCAACACTGCTTTCGTCGATCTCTACATGTATTCATGAATCTGTATGTATATTCCTTCCAGTGCATTGTACGCAAGCTACAGCTGATAGTATAGATGAAAATTAACAATATTTTATTTTGAATAAACTTTATTTAAAGCATTATGGCACGCACTGTAGAGTGCTCGACTACTACCTTAAGCTAGACCATAGGTTGTTAGTATTTGCATGAGTGGCACACAACTTAGCGTTAAGAACTTTCTTATATTGGTGAGGTTTAAACCTAGAAAAATTACTACTTTGCATGATCATCGGCTTTATCTTAGATTGGTATACTTTTTAAAATGATGGGGAGGTGTATTACTTACTGCTTATCTTAATGGTAAATACACGTAGCAGGCCTTAAATTTACAATTGTTTTCTTAAATTTTTTGAGTCTTACAAAATTGTGGAAGTCCTCAAATACTTTTCTGAGAATCCTTAAAAATTTATTTCATGTAAAACTTGAACAACTTCTGTTTTGTAGTTAGTTTGCGATTGAGTTGAGTGAATACATAATAGCCAAAATCCAATTGATAGTCAGAATAGTTACTGTTGTTTACAGGAAAAAAAAAAGTGACAGGACTAGTACTGATACTGCTTATTTTATTATATCTTATTGTAGGCTCTTTGTATAGGATAGTTTTCAAAATTCCAGATCCACATTCGTTTGTAGAACAAGCACACACACCTATTATCCTCTAATGTAAAGTGTATCTGCTAACTTAATAGCTGCTAAGTAATGTAAGCAAAAAATACCTTATTCAACCTTTTGAGACTGAAATTATTTGGGACATAATTTTAACATTTCAATAGTGATTGATACTTAATCCTGATAAATTTGTGTGAATAAATCACTGAGTTTTTTTAATATTGCTATCTTTTGATTGATCAAAATATTATTTTGTTTTTTCTGTACTTAACGATGTGTACATAAAATGCGTATTATAATTATAAAATATAAGCCTGATAACGAGATTCTGCAGTTATCACTTTCAACGGAAGCACTTTCGTGTTTTTTGTAAATCTTAAATATTTTCCAAGAGAATTTCAACCTTTTGTAAAAGCCTTTGTAGTACCCATAATAAGTGATGGTTGTTAAGACCGTTCTGTCTTAAAAACGCTTGTAGTTTTTTTGCAGCCAGCACAGCTACCTTAAGATAGTTGCTTCCTAAACCAAAAGTATCTAAAAAGGTACGAAATTTTCAGCAAAACTGATATAAACGTCGAGAAGTATGTGTAAAAAATTTGAGACTGATTTACCTCATCGTTATCAAAATATCTTTGTCAAAAAATTACTCTTTTAACATTGGAGCAATGATACAAACACTATATAGCCTCATTACTTTAAAAAGTGTTACTTACCGTACATCTATAAATAATTTAAAAACTACTGAAAACTATCTTAGACAGTAAGATAACACATACATTTTTTTAAGAATTCCTGACCACATAGTTTTTAAGTAATAGAAAAGTGCTCTTCGTTTGATTTTGGAAGATAACCAAGTAAGTATTACGGATGGGGTAACGTCACATTGTTACATGAGTACAAGTAGATAGATGTATATATGTTTATGTACGTATAAGTGTACGCAAAGGCATTCAATTTTCTCTCTGATTTTTTGAATACGGGATGATATTTGAACATAACCTTAGTATTGTATGTCTATATATACGATTGACCCATGAATTGGAAAACTACTACCTTAATAAGCATAGTATCACTATATAAGGCATTATTGAGCAGACAAAATTGGAAAAATCTAAAAAAAGTTTCTCTTAAAGCAGAACTTCTTGGAAATTTATGAAAAGATCCTAAACTGTGTGAATATAATCTTTGTTTGCTTATCTAAGAATCTATAAGAAAAATTATATTTTTTCTGGTTTTTGAGTTCATTTTAGATTTTTAGATGATGTAATTAGGACAGAATATGCATGCCTTATTTTACATAAAGAAACAGCTTTATAATAAAACAATATACTATTAATCATTCGTTGAAATGCAACATTAGCTTCAAATAAAAAGTTAAAACCTTGAAAAGAAGATTAGGGATACATCCTAAATAGATATTACTATGACTTATAGAAGCCATTAAAGCTGATAGTAGTAAAAAAATTTTTACACTACAAATTTTGGTAAATACAATAAACGCAAATTAAGTAAAGTATATAACATACCTCNGACAGAAAATTTAACTAAAAAAAATAAAAAACCAACTTTAAAAATAACGGAAGGGGTAAGGCATCATCTATAGACTAGATTGAAATATTTAAAATAATATAATTTTTAAATGCAAGCACAAGTTTTCATCAAAAATAAAATGTTGCCACCAAAATAAGTTATAATTTAGTACTTACATTTGAGCTAGTTTTTGTTTTTATTCAAATTTTTTAAACGATCTTAAAATCACAACAAATAAGCCAAAAAAAGTTTTACTGAGTTGATTTGGAGTCATGATAAAAACAATGTATGCATTTCACATCTTCATGATATTTTCTAATTATTTTGACTTGAAAATGTTACTGGATTCACTTTATTATATTTTATACAAAATTCAAAGATATTAATAATCCATGGTTCATGACTGTTTGTAAGAAAAAATTTGATAAACTTATAATCTTTATCCACTGACTCGGCAGATGCCCATCTTTTCGGACTTTTTGGGATCACGAAAACAAATTTTTCAAAAGTACTTCATTTGAAACGTAATTAATATTTCTTGACACAACTTTTCTTCCTATGGTAATAATAATATAATGTGCTTTGACCTGGTCACATACGAAATTCTAAGAAAAACTTATTTTCACCACCCTTAACTTAAACACTCACGATGATCATGTACGCACGCTAGCTTCTGTGCTCCTACATATATTTTGCAAATGTCTTATTTGGTCACACTTGTCACAGTAACGATTTTTAAATTTGCACTTATCAGTTAAATGTCCCATGTAATCACAACGATAAAAAACTTTAGGCACAATTTCCGTTGACTCCTTGAGTGGCTCTGTTGTCTTTGATTTCTCGGAGAGGAAGTTGCACGTATCAGCACTGCTTTGACTCGATGACTGCATGTGTGCTGAATCTCTTTCCACTACCTCGAAAGCTGTTGCTAAATTTATCTTGTGTTGGTATGTTAGTTGATTTTTTCCCAGAAGTTTCTTTTTAATGTTATCACTTACGATACCTCATACAAACAGGTCATGCAAGTAATTGTACAAATCTACCCCGAAATTGCAGTAGGTTGCTGAACTTTTTATTCTAGCCATATATGATTGAACATCTTCACCATGGAGTTGCTTACACTCTTTGAACGTGTAACGTTCCATAATCACACTTAGCATCGGTCCAGGTGATTTTTCATATTCTAACTATTTCATAGCCAGCAACCCCAGCGAACAAAGGTTCATTGACAGTGCGTATGCCTGATTTGCTAAGACCGTAAGAAATAGCAGTACATATTTTTCTCTTGGCACGTCATTTGCCAAGGAGTATTGGTGGAGCTTCTCCAGCCAAAACGACCAGTTGTTTTCCACCTTTCACTCTCTCTCCAAGACAATTTAACTTCTGAAGACAGTCGCTTGGGAGGTGATTTACTTTTGGTCAACTGGGCAAGCCCATTCACGATTTTCAAGTACTACCTGCAATTACAAGGCTTTCTTTTACAACTGAGATCTTATTGCTTTATTTTCTCTGTTAGCCGAGGCGAATTCCCTTTATTCGGCCAAGTTGATCTGTTTGATCAGTTTTCCATTCCACATCACGTTCAATCCTATTTGTGCTAAGCTTCCCGACCGAATTATAACACTCATGGTACTCGCGCTTTACCCTCGTCACAAATGTAATAGATGAAGCACCACATAATAATGACATTAATAGACTTGTTATTCATGTTTATTATTTAGCACTGGTAAAATAAAAAGGTCCGTTGGCGTCAGATGTTTAAAAAAATCTGAGGCACAGATCAGGTGACTCTAAGGAGTCTAACGACTTGAGCCACTTGGGTTACAAACAAGGATATGGGCATTGAATTAAGCGGATGAAAATCTTCTAAACAAGCTTGCCAAAATCTAGAAGAATTTTTACGCAAAACTTTAATTTATTAGTACAAATTTTACTAAATATCGCATAACATTTTAATTTTGTTGTTAATAAAGTTACTTCTATTTATTACAGATGAAACTTAAGCTTTTCGGTTGATATTTATGGCTAACAATACTTTTATCCCTTTTAAAAAGTTCTTTTGCCGACATCCATGAGAGTGTTATTTTGTACACATACGTTTTAAATGTTGGTGATCTTTCACAGCTTGATACAATTTTAAGCAAATTGTAATGACGTTTTATTTTGTTTTTCATTTTCTCGTGTTCAAGTTTTCTTAGATAAACACACTCTGTTTTAATACTCTCATCTGAAGTACCTAAAGCAGCAACTAGTTTTTTTAAAGAGTAAAGTAACATGAGCAGTAGTATAAAATAATTGTATACTTTTTTTGCAATAATAATTTTTTTATTAAATTTTTCTCAGAGTACAACATTGTTCGATGTTTTGTTTGGGAATTTTTTGAAGTTACCCTTTTATAGGTACATTATGCGTGAGAGTAAATCAACGATTTTAGATTTTGACCTTCAGAAAAAGTGTGACAAAAGTGGATTTTGCTTGACTCTCCCCCTTCGCCACGCCCCTCTTGACGTACTTCTGGCCCCCCTACACCACATGACACTGCACAACGTGACGGGACAACAGTAAAGTACACGTTTTAAACTATACTTTTTTCTTAACTATTTATAAAAAATAAAACTGGACCTGTTTAATAGGACAGAATGTTGAAAGAAATTTTCACTACATTTATTGAAGTAAAAATAAAATAAAAGTATTAGGCTGAAAGAATCTGACAGAAAATTTAACTAAAAAAAATAAAAAACCAACTGTAATGCCTAACAATGAAGGCAGCTCAAGCAGAATTACGTTAGTGTTAGAGAGTAATAGGGGGTAGAGGCTGAGAGAAATATTTTACTGGGTTCAATAATCAAGAAATAAAAAAAGTTTATACTTATATGAAGTAGAAGTTAAGTAAGGGCTTAAAGTTTGTACAAAAAAAGGAAGGCTGAAGGAGATCGAGGGATATTATTGAAATAAGGAAGGATTAAAGAGTAGCTAAGTGTCGTTGTAAGAATAAGGGAGGTATTGTCAAAATAAAGGGGTATCAAGGGTAGGATAAAGAGGGTTCATTAAAATATGTAGCCCAATAAAATCATATTCAAGAGGAAATGTGTAGGGGGTAGTGGGATATACGTATGGAGGTTCTTTGAAATATGTAAGGGATCTGTAGAGGCTATGGGGGCAATAGGGGATTCAGAGAAAAATCGTGCAACATCAATATTACGGAGAAAAAGATGAAATTTCACCTCGATTTGTGAGGGCCTACAAGAGGGCAGTTGAGTATCAATTGGATTATGTGTGGGTCTTCGAAGGGGCTATGGTCAACCAGGAAAGGTTTTGGAGGCTGTTGGGTGGTTTTATTTGATTTTTCACATAGATAACTATAAAATACTACATAAATGTATATTTGGTGGGTCTCTACCCCCTGCATGCTCTATGCACCAATCTCTTACTACTCTTACTAGAAATATAAGTCTTTTGATTAAAAATATAAAATAAAAATGTATGTAACATTCAAATTTTTTTCAATTCATGTATGCTTCATACATCAATAAAAATTTAGAATTTGTAGGTCAAACTTCACTTAGTTCTTAATAGTAAATACAATGCTCAGAGTGAATATAAAGTTGAACTATGCTTATCACACTCATGATTTTCTTAAGTATTTAAGGTCCATCCCTGATATCTCAATGGGAACAATGAGAGATTTACCATTACGTCAACAAATTATGATAACTTTGCAAGTATATGTTGTTTTAAATATTGATTAGCTTATCAATAAAAAAATTGTAAGCTTCAAAATTTTTCATCGTCTTAAATTTTGATATTATCACTGTGCAACTTTAAGCTGCTCTAAAAACGTTTTTGCTTCGTTTTTTAACTTTTTTTACTTGAATATATATTTTTTAATTGTTAAATTAACTTTTTTAATTAACTATTTGCTTAATGCTCATATTTTTTAATGGCCGTCATATGATTACAAATGAATAACTGACTTTTTCTCAACCATTGAAGTTAAGGACGTTTGGTAGAGATAACGGTGGGGAACCACTTGCGGAGCAAGGGGGAAGTAGCCATGAGTGAAGACTTGGCATCGCCGTACGGGTCTCCAATGTGTAAGAGTTCATGTACACACATATATACACACATCAGGTGGTGTGCACTCTACAGTATCTGCACTGTCTGCTGCGTCGGTTACGGCAGCATATGTGTAGATTTGTAATGTATTTGTGCTAAAGATGTAAGTATTTGATTTTTATTCGTTATAATGACGTCATAAAAATGAGTAAATAATTAAAAAGACTTGTGATAGATATATGAACATACAATTATATTCGTAGCTCGCATTCGTAGAGCTAATTTTTACGTAATTAATGATAAATTGATGGAAAGTGACGCTAGTTTAAGACCGTTTCTATTAAATGAACAAAATCTTTTTATCAAAAGAGAAGCGAATGTAAATAAAATTCTTGAATTTTTATGTGACTTAAAAAGTCTCATTGAAAGTAATATGTCAAATAATTAGGACAGACTCTAGCCTTTGCGATTACTACAAGCATGTAATTTTGTTATCTTGTATGAAAAAATTGTATTGTATAAAAACTAGAAATAAAAAATTTTACTAAGAAAAATAAATATGTGTTATTATAATACATTGTTTTGTTATGGGTACAGGCGAAAGCTATGTACATACACTCACACATGTATATAAGCTTATGTTTTATGCAGAAATACATAAATATCTACAATAATGTATTAATATTTGCTGATTTACGTCCTGGAATATTTTGAAATTCCCGCTTCTTGCGACGTTGCCGTAGCATTTTTGTCCAACTATTATGTAATTTTTTTGTTCATAAACTAATTGGACGATTATCGTGAAACTTTGTGTACATATAGTTAATAACATTATCTGTGATATGTAAAAAAATTGGAGACATTCATTCCGCCAATTTTTTGAAACTGAGATTTCAGAAGTTTCCCCATAATTGACTGAACTTTAAAATTCAATATCTCGGAAACGAAACAGATGAACCTCTTCAAATTTTACAGCTTCATTGTCACAACAATAAGAATGTCTGGTTGAAATTTCAAAAAGATTTACCACAGGGTTTTGTCCCTACCGAACGTCCTTGAATAATTAGTACCAAAAATTTGACCCTGTTATTTTTAATCATGAAGTGCTTTGTCCTTATGTTTCAGAATATTTGCAGTAAATGTTACAAAATCGAACAAATTATTATACAACTTTGTCAACTGTCAAAAGTTTCTATTATCAAACAACGCTTAATGTGTTTATTTTATTAACTTAAAGGTTGTGATATTATTTCACGTTTAATAACAATTATTTCAAGTTTTTCTTGACTTTAATAAGCTTCTGAACAGTAAAGTCATTTATAAAAAACGAAATAAAGGAAAAAAAATATTACAATTCACATCAGTGGAACAATTTGTTACATAAAAATTTAAAAAATTCTATTATTTTTTTATTACTCCTCTTTCCTTTTGCACTTTATGCCATCAGTGATGAAGTAGTACTATCTAGGGCTGAGAACGCTGGGTTCAAACAGATAAAATAGCAAAGGTACTCGTGAGAAAACCAATTCACTGGCAGTTAAATGTTGAAATCAAACCTTTTTAACTCCAACTTTTTCTGCCACTAATCTAAAATAAAAACAAGGTTATGCTATGGCAGGGGGTATGTCTCTACGTCCACACTGTTTGGCTTCCAAACTGACAAAAGGAGAGAGAGTACCAGAGCAGCTCACACTGCCAACAAGCAGTGGCATGGAGCGACCAAGCAAAATTCTACTGGCTCTGCTCTACTGCGTGTGGATGATAATGCAGCAACATAATTAAGATATCAAGGGCCATGGGCCATTAATAATAAACGGCCGAAACATGCCACCCGCCAAACATCGTTTACAGCGCGTTGTCTTAGAAGGATATCCCAGTTGAGGCTGCAAGGTTTGGAATAGGTTAAAAAGATAATGTTTTAACTTGGCTTACAATAATTGCAAAAAAAATTGAATACCTCAACAATCCTATGCTAGGCTAAAGAGGTAACATTTTCTTAGTTATAGTTTTTAAATAATAATTATGTCGGTATGAGGCCATTGATGAGTATTATATAATTTTCGGTGATAACACAGGGCGCGCTGCCTGCAATAGGAGGACTCTCTTGGTTTTCTGGAGAAAAAGCTCTTGACTCCATTGTAAGCCGCACGTAAAGCCTCTAGAGTTTCGATCCAAACCCCTTCTGAGGCACAATCAGTCGGGTTATCCTTGGATGCCATGTGATGCTTGGTCACTTGAGGCAGTGATGTATGTATGTTGATAGTGTGGTTGACGACATAGATTTTCCAACGTAGTGAGTAGCCGCAAAGCCAGGCCAAGATTATCTCTGAATCGGACCAGCAATGTAACCTTGAAAGAGCTCTTTGGATGATCTTTTCGAGAAATTTGATGAGTTCCGCAAGAAGGTGAGCTGCGCACAACTCTAGACGCGGTATACTCAGGGTCTTCAAAAGTATAACTCAGGACTTGGCTATTATGAGAGTTGAGTGGGAGGAGGATTCGTTGCATACAATGACATAAGCAGCTGCTACGTAAACTTTTTCAAAAGCGTCGCGAAATTCATGTACCTTCCACTGAGACGAAGAGTTTGTTTGGAGCTGTCGTGAAATACGTAGCTGGCTGATTTTCAGTTACTCTGACTTAAATGCCCGCCAGAGTAGCGTGATGGATGACAGTAGTGTCTGATCCCAGTCTAGGTCACTAAGACACAGACTTTGCAGCAGAATCTTTGCCCTAATAAAAACTAAAGCTGCAAAACCCGAGAGGATCGTAGAGCCTATCCACACTTGATTGCATGTGACGCTTGGTGACGGACTTCTTGCCATCACAAGCTGCCACTCTTAACTACAAGGTGTGCATCGCGTGGATCCAGAGCATACATAAGACTGATGGTAGTGCATTCGCAGGCACAACAAGCTTGACAGATTGGAGGATCTTGGGGCTGGACTGGCTTAGCAGTCTACATAATTTAGAAGCCCATTTGTACAATTTCATGCAGGCTGATAACAATATGCCTTTAAGCTCTTGGGCCTTTTTGCAGATACCCTGCTCTATATCAGCTCCGATAAAAAAATCGTCGGCATATCGATCCCCTTCAACTATGGACGCTCCATGAGGAAAGTGTGAGGATTCGTGTTCAACAAGCTGAACCATGCAAACGTTTGCAAGGCATGGAGCCAAAACTGCGCCATAAATGACAGCGTTTAGTCGATAAGAGGTTGGTGGAATGTCTGGAGATTCATACTATAGAACTCTTTACCAATCACGATCACGACAATTCACTAAGAACTGATGAAATATCCTTACTATGTCACATGAAAATACGAGACGTTCGAACCTCTATTTAATTAGGACTGTGCGAATGTTTCCATGGAGGTTAGGGCCTGGGAGCATACAGCTATTCAGCAAGCTACTGTGACGATCCTTGCTTCATGCATTGAAGACCACCTGTATTTTTTGTAAGAGTCATCATGAACCACTAGGTGAAACGAAAAGTAGGCTACTTGCTGTGGTTCGGATTTGCTGACGGGGATGGGTGACAAGTGGCCAAGACTCTTATAATCTGTCATGAATACATTATAGGCCTGTTGAAGGGCCGGATTATCCAACAACCGTAGCTCCATGCTCCGTAAGGAACCCAGAGCTGCTTCTCAAGTACCTGAAAAAGATGGCGTATTGGAAAACGGAAGACGAGAAATAAAATGACCTAATTTACCACCTTGTACTTTTTTTTGGAAGTGCGCATAGCATTTCTTGTCATCTGGGATTAAATAAATAGTTAGCTTCAAGAAGCTTTTCGACCTCCCAGAATTTTCATAATGCAACAGACAACTGTTGGTTTATGGTCATTGTAAAAGTTTAAGTGGAGTTTACCTCGGAGCTGCTGGATGGCTATAGAACCTCCAAGAAGAACCTAACTAAATACTATGCAGATTGCTGAAGGCGTGCCAGACAATCCTGAGATAAAGCCAGGGCGTAGAGCAGCAGTAAAGACTTCAAAACCTAGCAGACAGTCAATAAGACTTGGTGTGCCGCAGAAAAGATCAACTACATTCAAGTTTCTAAGGTGGTTCCAGCTCTTGATGTTGACATTGTAAGGAGGAAGTTTGGCCATTGCTAAGGCCTTAATTTGAAAAACAAAATTGTCATCAGACGGAGATTTAACGAAGAGATTAACCCAAGTCTTGGCTATTGAGGTTGAGTCGCCCAAACTATTGAATACCATGCAGGTTGGGGTGACCCTTAGATTGAGTACATTGACAACATTGACAGATAAGACTATTCTGAGCATGAGTCCAATAGAGCCCTGGCTTGATAAGTGGCACCAGTACTCGATGTAAGCAATACGATAGCCGTGGACAACAATTTAGTGCTGCTAGTGAAAGAAGCAATTGCAGCTGAATACTTTGTGGAATCCAAGAAAGTCTGACACGTATCTTTAGTCTGGATTGATCTTGGTCTTCCTAATTCTGAAGAGGCTGGCTGTTCTGTTTGATCCATATGTAATGCAGTGTAATGCTTGCTCTGGCATGCACTATGCGAGCTTTTGAAGGGCCACTCGTTCAAGAGGTGAGATGATCCCAAGCAGTTAAAGCAAAGTCTCCAGCTCTGAACAAAGGCTCATCCCTTTGACACCGACTTTTCCATGAGCTGTTTATATGAACCAGTGTAATATGCCTCTAAGCAACGGAGACCCGTTGCCTTAGTTCTCTTGAGTGACTGTTGCGTAGTTGTAGGCTGCTGCGATGTCGAAAAAAGAACAGATGTATACTGATTTTGAGAAGATTGGCCCTTGTCTTTTGGCTTGCTGCCCTTAGTTGACGAAGTGGCACGAGCTTTCTTTATGATGCTATCAAGCCGATCCGGGCTACGGATCCTGGTCTCGAGAAAAGACTGGAGAGCTTGGTATGTGACAAATGTAATCTTTTTTGACCAACATTCCTTGGCCCAGTCGAGTTGAGTATCTGGTGACAGCTTGCTGGTGATGCAGTTCACCAGTAGAGCGTCACAGTTGGTCAATGTAGGCACAAGCTTAGCATTCTTAAAGAAGCAACAGGTTTTCCATAAAAATAGTGAGGGTTTTGCTGAGCATCTCGTCCTTAATGTAAGGTTGATATTTTAAGTCGTCTGCCCACAAGCAGAGATTAATGTCATTGCTTTCAAACTTGTCCCAATAACCTTGAAGAAACTTTATCCTGTTCTTTAAATCAAAAACTGTAAGTTGTTTGATTGCTTTGGATTTCTTTGTATTGACAATACAATTTATTATGTAGGTTGCCAGGATTTTTCGACGAGTGAGAAGCTCCTGACAAACTTTGTTCCCTGCATCAGTTGTCACCATTGCCAGGCATGATGGTGCGTGAAAAATGATTCGCTTAAGATGATTTGCACGTAAGCCTGTCTGCTAAAGCTAAAGTGCAGGACACTGCTGTTGCAGTACGAGAATTTGTACGACCTCCTGTGTATTGGACATGAGGTGGCTTCTCATACGTTATACAAAAACTATGTTAAAGGCATAAGAACTACACGAGACGTGAGTATGCAGGTTGGACAAAATAGCAAGACGTTAAAATCGTAGTACAATCGTTTGGGTACGTATTACAGCAACACTACGGCAACAATAAAAGAGTAGGTGTAACTGCATGTTTATGAACGATAGCACACAGCAGTAATAACGAGGAGTATGTGTGTGTGCATGTATAAATAACGGCAGACAGTAGTAATAATGGGTAGTTTATGTATGTGTGCGTGCGTATGTGTGTGTGTATATATATAAACGAAGAAACAAAGGCACACAACAGCAATAACGAACACTTGGCGTAACATTACTGTGAACTCGTAAATCTAAGATGGCGCACTCACTTCACTGTCTCCCTCGTACTTTGTATCACTTAACATGGCCAGCGTACTCATAGACCTTGTGGCTGCCTACAATGAAGCCCCATTGCTTACGCATCCACTGTCTCGTTGACTACCTGAAATCCAGCTCAAAGGACCATAAAGTATGTGTTTTCCCTTTGCACTTTATGCCATCAGTAATAAAGTAGTGCTAGCTAGGGCTGAGAACACTGGGTTCAAATAGATAAAATAGCAAAGGTACTCGTGAGAAAATCAATTTACCGGCAGTTAAATGTTAAAATCAAACTTTTTTAACTCAAACTTTTCTTGCCACTAATCTAAAGTAAAAGTAGACCACGGTATAGCAGGGGGCACATCTCTATATCCACATTGTTCGGCTTCTGAACTAAGAAAGAGGAGAGAGAGAGCAGTGGAGCAGCTCACACTGCCAGCAAGCAGTAGCAAGAAGCGACCCAGCAACATTTTATTGGCTCTGCTCTACTGCGTGTGGATGACAGTGCAGCAACGTAATTAAGATACTAAGAGCTATTGGTCTTAAATAATAAACTGCCGAAACAATTATATTGACTGAATTAGAATTATTTTTGCATAGTTTCAAGTCATACGTGTTCTTTTATAGTATTTCTTTAGAAATAATGGCATAGAAAATAGAAGCATTCTTATTTATTGACTAATATGGGTGTGATGGTGTGCAAACATACACATAGAACATCAGACAGTTTCAATGAAGTATGCAAATTGTCAACTACAATGTCATATTCTAGCGTACAGTTTTAAAATACGTTGGATTATGTACTTTTTTATTCTAAGCAGTTAACACTGTTATTTCATTATATTTTTTTAAATCGATATATTACTAATAATATTATGAGGGGCAATGAGGCTATATTCATATTATAATAATGATTTTAATAACGACAGAAATAATAATAGTAATACTGATAGCATTACAACTGATAACTATAATAATAGTGATAATTATAATCACAGTGATTATTTATCATAATGATTATGTTAGTAATAACGATAAGGATACTTATACGATTCATTATCATGATGATAATTACTATAATGATTATAAAAACTGTAATAATCATGACAATTTCCGTCTTGAGAAAGATTTCTTACGCTCACAAATATAATTTTTATTATACTTACACAGTACAAGATGTCAAATCAAAAGAGTTTTGCTTTTGATAACAAAATAATATTTTTCATTGTATTTATTTCTTTTTTTTTACATTCTTAGACATTTGTGAGATAAAATATACTTACAGCATTGCGTTTTTCTGTAAATTTTAAACAAATATCTATTTTCATAAATCATAAAACATTATAAACTTTTAGATGTCTACAGATCGTAAGAAAAAATTTGTCAGTTTATTGATGTAGTACTTAGCAGACAATATAATCAAACAGATTAATTAATGTCGGAAACAATTGAACTTAACTGCATATTGCTTCTGTAAAATAGTTAACACATATAATTAAAAATTTATTACCGTACTTTCCATTATATGTATATGACGACTACGTGCTTTTAGAATATATACTAACTAGCAGCCCCCCGTCTCGGCTTTACCCAAAACTCACTAAATGGAACACCATCGTGTGTTGACATGTAATGTAAAACGTTTTCAGTGAAAAATTGTACATCTAGTTCTGACACTTCTCTCAACAAAAATCTTCTTATGAAAAAAATATTAGTTTAGAATTCAAACAGTTTATTTGGCCAAATAATAAGCTGTAAGAATTAAAAAAAATATAATTATGCTGAAAAGTACCGTGCGTTTTTTATGCCATAAAATGATCATTGGCCATAAAGGACCGTTGATTTGCAGTTTCTCCTGTATAATTTACAAAAAAAGCTATTTTTTAAAGCTGTAAAGATTCAAACATAACAAAAAATTTAAAATTATTATACATTGACCTCTCCCATCTAAATTGCGCTATGTATATTTTTTATAGAAACGTCGCGCTTATTTTTAGAGTGAAAATCGCTGGAATGCGAAAAACTTCGTCAATTAACCGAAGCGGATAACTTTTTTCACTGCTTTGTAATTTTTAATTGACAAAGTTTTTCGCACTCCAGCGACTTTCACTCTAAAAATAAGCGCGACGTTTCTATAAAAAATATACATAGCACAATTTAGATGGAAGAGGTCAATGTATAATAATTTGACATAATACTTACCCATAGATTAATAATATCAATATCTATAACAAAAAATTTGTCATTAACAAATTTTTTTCTTTTATCTCACAAACTTATGACCAGGGCAACAAAGTCCTGGATCTTAATCTCTACGTCATTTATTGCAACAAAAATACAAATACATATTCTACCTATTAAAAAATCGGAAATATTCAAGAGATTACTATGAGGGTTATAGTAAAACACTAATCTCTCACTTTATAAATTCTTTCGTCATTTTCTTGACACCTAAAACTATATTCATAAGATGCATTTTAAGTTTTCCTTCTAATTCGACTTTTTTGTGACTTTTGGCATAGTTCAGACTCTTCTGAGCCCTAAAGTCAATTTTTTTTCAACTTTATTAGGTTGTAATATATTTGTTGGCAAGGTACTTTGATGTCCAATAAATCTGAAAAGGACCAGTGAGCTCCTTAAGTAAAGTCTTTCTTGGCTGAAGTTTCCAGCAAACGTTACTGCCGAGATACCTCAGGGTTTGAAGCTTTGGAGCTAGTTGTAGAGCTCTTTCTCAACGTCTTTTGGTATAACGTCAAAAACAGTATCTAAAGCACATTTTTTATAAGAATCAGTTGTGTTGATTATCTTAGGTGAATAGGTTGGTTTGCGATGTTTGCTCGTTGGTTGCTGTCCCGTTGAATCACGTTTATTATTTTTCCTTCATAGCTGTTAGATTCTCCCAGCGCAGATCTTGGAGGGGATCGGTGATTCCTTGTTAAATGCTTAAAGTTGAAAAGGTAGTATAGGATCGTCAGTCACCTAAGTTTTCAGCTTTGCTACGAACAACTCTGCTCGTGACGTCTGCTAGTGAATGACTGACTTGGTTTAATAGTGGCCGGCTTTACATAGTCTTTAAGTTGACGAATCATCTTCAGAAATTGTAGTTAAATGTATTTGTTGGCAAGGTTATCTAAATTAAGGTGACCCTTAAAAGAACCGATAAGATTGATGGTTAAGGGAACGTAAATACTTGTAGTGGCCCTGAAAAGGGCCAGTGATGAAACTTGTAGCTATTCCTTATTATTATTCTTGATGTATATTAAATACAACACGAAATGATATTTAAACCTCAGCTGTTAGACTATTTCACTTGAAATTAATGTCAGTTTTGGATGACATCATTACAAATGATACATTTGGTAAAGTATTAGCATACGTTTATACCATTAAATTTCAAAAACGTGGTCTACCTCACGTGAATATTTTATTAGCTTTGCATCTTGATAAAAAAAAATGTCACACCTAAACAAATTAATGCATTTCTTTCAGCTGAAATTCCTTCTGACAATACGAAACTCACAAAATTAGTGATCAAACACGTGCTTCATGGACCTCACGGAGAACAAAGTAATTGTATGATTGATAAAAAATGTAAAAAAAAATTCCCCAAATCTTTGACATACGTAACTTATTTTTAAACTAATGGTTACCCTGAATATAGAAAAAAAAAATACTTCCGAACAACACGTTTATAAAATTTAGAAAAAATGTAAAATTTTAGTAGATAATTCCATGGTCGTACCGTATAATAAATTTTTGTGAATGAAATACAAATGTCATGTTAACGTAGAATTCTGTGCATCTATTCAAAGCATAAAATATATTTATGACTATGTACATGAAGGTAGTGACGGAGCATACATGAAAATTCAAAAATTAAAAGACCAAGATAAAAAAATATTTGATGAAATCAATAGTTACGTTGGTATCAGATATGCAGGTCCAATGAAAGAAGCTTGGAGATTGCAAGAATTCCTTATTTGCGGTAGAAGTCATACAATTAAAAATTTAGCTGTTTACCTTGTAAACAAACAAAAACTTGTATTTCGAGAAAATAATATTGAAACTGTTATCGAAATGTACGAGACACAGTTATCAGCAAAATTTGAAAAATCTATAAAGTATGTAAACGTTTCGGAATACCACATTCTTAATACTAAATTAAAAATTTGGCATAGAAGAAAAAATGTATTCAAAAATCCTGCAACGAGTAGATTAAATATTGTAGCTCTAAAAAAACATTAAAAATTTTCTTAAAACTTGTATCAACTAAAGTAACTGGTTCGACATCGTTCAAAGATATAAGAACATATAAAGGAATAACTTAGACAACTTCTAAAGATACTGCAATTGTAATAGGTTTAATGGACAATGATGAAAAAATTAATGACGTTTTTAAAGAAGCAATTGCTATTGTGTTTCTATATCAATTAAGATAATTTTTTGCTTGGTGCTTAATTTCAGAAAACGTTCAAGGTGATAAAGTATTGAATAAATACAAAGAATTTTTTACGGAGGGTTTGCCTAAAATAAAGATAATTTAACTACTTTTACATATTGACCAAATTTTAGAATCAGAAGATAAATTATGTACATGCTTAAATTTACTTACACCAAAAAAAAATGGGAAGTTAAAAAGAAGATATAGATGATGAAAAACGTTTCAGTAAAGGAGTGTTTAACTCAATGTATACAATTTTGAATAATGAGCAGACAAATACATTTCATGTTGTTCGTGAACAAAAAAATAATACTTTCTTTATAGATGGTCTTGGAGAGTCGGAAAAAACTTATTTATACAAAACGTTAAATTATGTTTCTACTTCTCAAAATAAAAAAATAATGGTAATGGCATGGTCTGGCATAGCATCAATTTTGCTCTTAAAGGAGATGACCAGTCATAGAACTTTTAGAGTTCCTTTAGATCTTCATAAAATAGAGAGTAGATTTTTAGAATTCGAATCAGAAAAAAAAAAATTAAGAGAAGTTGATTTAATGATTTGGGATGAGGCCTTAATAATCCAAAAAAAAGCATTGGAAATAGTAAACAGATCGTTAAGAGATTTATGTGATACTGAAATATATTTTGAAAGTAAATGAATCATTTTAGAAGGTGATTTTCGTCAGATTCTCCCAGTGATAAAAGACGGTAATTGAAAAATTATAATGGAACAGACTACTAAATCTTCATTTCAATTTAACGCATTTTAAGTTTTTAAATTAGAAATTAACATTCGCTTTAATGATAGAGGATTTTCAAAATAATTATTGAAAATAGAGGAAAGGGAAGTACAAATTTTTAACATTCCTAAAAATTGGATCTCAAATGATGTATGTTCCTAAATATTCTCTAATATCCACAATTGTTCAAATAATGTTATACTTACATCGTATAACAAGTATACCTCTTGTTAGAATAATTAAATTCTTAAAAAATTAACTAAAGGTGGAAGAACTTACTATGGTATAGATAACCGATTATATAAAGGGGCTTATAAATCGGACGACAATATTTATTTTAATTTTTCAGTGGAAATGTTAAATAATGTTTGTGAAGAATGACCACCTCATAAACTAAATCTAAAAATTGGTACAATAGTGATGTTGCTGAGAAATTTACGTATATCTGATGGACTCTGTAATGGAACACGTTTACGAATCATAAAATTATGAAAGTGTAATATAGAAGGAAAAATAACCGTAGAAAAAATCATAAATAGAGTCTTTATCTCGAAAATAACCTCAGACTCAGAAAACTCCGTAACATGACATTTTATTTTTTATAGTGAAAAATTTTTAGTCGTTGTGGCATTTGCTATGACGATAAACCAATTTGAAAGTTCAAGTTTTGATAATGTAGGTTTGTACTTGAAAAACCCTTTTTTTTTATTGTTAATTACATGTAGCTTCATCACGATAAGAAGATAAAAATAATTTATTTATTCAAGTAGAAAGGCAAAAAAATGTTGAAGTAGAGAATATTGTTTGGAAAAAGATTTTTACACAACTTATTGACTTAACTTAATAAATTAAAGGCTATTATATTTATGAATAAAAACAAAATACATCTTGTATATTTACAAAAAATATTTTTATTAAAAACTACAAGTATTTTTTTTTTTTTTTCTTAAAAAAGTTGTAACATAAAAGCCCTTAAATTTTCCAGATAGATAAATACAGTTTGGCTCTGAGACAATACTTAAACTAAAATTTTTAAACATAAATATAGAGTTCTATAAACATTGTGTGTAGATTTTTAATATTTGTTGAACAGGAGATTATATTATTTAACTTCTGTGGTTATCATAAAATAATAATTGTAGATAATAGGTATACTAGGAGAAAACAAGGGTGTAGTCTTCGTTGGGACTAAAGTGCAAGGCATATTTTTCATCCAGACTAAGGAAAAGGGCATAGTTTTCATCCAGGCTTCGAAATACGGCATAAACTATGTCCAGGGCTTCGAAATGTACATACTTTTCAAATAATACAATGTCAAACTCAGTTAAAAAGAAACTATCAATCTTAATGTTGTACATAAGACCACATACAAGAATGTAAATAAATCTGACGATGACATTTGTATTGATTTTGCAACATAAGTTTTAAGTAACATTCGTTAATGTCTTATTCCTTAGAAATTCAACTTAAAAGTTGAAAAAAACAACGCTTCTATCGTTTGAAAAAAAACATCTAATCTACCTACATGTATAATTTTTTCCGCCTTCTAACCTCAAAATAGCACCTTCGTCGCTTGATTTTGAGTTCTCAGGCGGAAAAATATTATACGAAACTCGTTCGAAAAGGCTTCTTTACGAACCTTGTTACGGCCCTCACCTGCGCCTCGTGCCGTAAACCTCTCGGTTCGTAAATCGAAGCCTTTGCAAACTCGTACGTAATGTACTATTTCGTCATACCCTCATGGGAAGTTCGCATTCCAGTCGTGACTTCAGGCTGGGAAGTTGTGCATTTCTGACCAGGACGAAAATTTTTTTGTTGCGCACTAACGTACTGCGCAGATCTCCCCTAGTTACTTTCTCATGTCAGTCGTCAGCTACTCATGTGTATATTCTGATGCACTTGCTTGCGTTAATCCGATCGTTCCTTGGTATTTTGGTAGTATCACTACCATGGCGAGTAATGGTGTGCGTGTATAAGATTATTATTCCCCAGTAATCCACGGGTACTACTACCGTAGGGAGTAATGATGTGTGCGTTTAGAAAGAAAAGAAAAAGAAAATTGAAATTTTGATTTTACCTTGATCACGTACTTTTATTCGAACAAAAACTTAAGACACGGCGAGCCAGCGGGAATTTAAGTAAGGACCGTACTCGTGAAGGACTAAACGATAACAGAGGAGGACTCTATCTATCCAATCGACCGTCCGTGGGTGATAACGAAAAATTGACAGCCACTTCAGGGGCTTTAGGCCCTTTTTATATAGAGTAGCGAATCTCATCCACGCGTTGGCTCTTAATTGACGCAGGGAATCTTGTCGGGGAGGAAATCTTGAGGGAGAGATAATGGCCAAAAATTTAATCGACTAGAACTATGTTGACGCTTCCCACATCTGGCTTTTCTCCTGTACGTGTCAAGAGAAGGGAATATGATCCACTGATTCAAGGTCTTCCTTTCTCCTTTACATCATCTTATTACAAAATAATTACATCTTATTACATCATTTGTTACAAAATCTTACTATAACTTAATATTAACCAGGAGATAGAATATTATTTATGTTTACTAATGCTAAATGTTGTTCGTTCATTTAGTCAAGCTCATTGAAGAAAGAACGGTAGAAATTGGTTAAGATTTTAATAGATGCTCGGGTGAATAAACGATCGGTGTGTTATGATGTTTCAATTAGCTCTAATACTTGGGTGGTAATAACAATGGTTGTTGCCAGAAAAGCTTGTAATAATAATATTAGTAGTAGTTAAAATAATAGTAATAATAGCAAAAATAAAAGGAATTGATAATAGTGCTGCGTTTGGAATGAGTTAGCATAATTATGTTTATGGGTATTTTTGGCTGATTATAGTATTGAAAAGGAAAAAAAAAAATATAATAATAAATCAGAGTTTTGGTAGGATTTTGATAAAAATATTTTCGCTGTTGGTCGTTGTAGGAGAAATTATCACGCATGCTTCCAGAAGAAGCAAATCCCATTGCCTACATTGAAGATACGTGTGTGGATTTTCTTACCTCTTATCAGAGTCAAGGCGAGACTTTCTTGTTTTTCTTTACCTTTAATAAAAGTCATAAAAAGTTAACCAGTTTACAAATTAGGTTATTGCAGTTGGCTTATAAAATCATCAGTGTAATAAAAGGATTACTCGGTAAATCATGCATCTGCGAACATGAACGGTAGAAATCAGCTAACTACTTAAATGTTAACAAAGTCGTTCTTTTAAATTAGCCGTAGTTAACACTTTTATGGCTGCTACTTGCTACAGATATAGCATGTATGACTTGTTTTATGTAATATGTAATCACTGTGACATTTAATATTATTTCCTTTTGATTTTAATCTACGTACATTCATTCTATATTATTTTAACACTATATCTGAGTGCAGCTACTCTCAGTTAGACTTTTGCCATTGGTGGTTCTTCCCTCAGGATAGTTTTACATGTTTTTGTAAGAAATAGTACTCTTTTTCATTTTCAGCTCGCATTAGAAAGCAAAAAAATTATCAGTTATTGTAGTCTACTGACGTTAAACTATTAGTAAAAATGTTTAAGCTAAACAATTGATTTGATTCATATAAAACCAAACTGTTAAAAAAGTTATTTAGTTAATTACAAATGTATCCAGTTTTGTTACTTCGTAAGCAATTTTTTGCCTGTCTTTGGAATAAACTTGTAGATTAATAAATGACTCCAACTACCTGTTAAATAATTTTGTACATTATTTGTGAAATTTACAAAATGCCTACTGATTTACAGAATAAACATTATAATTTCTAGGTTGAGGAGGTTATATAAGACTGTAGGAGGCAGCGGTGGGGGGGGGGGTCAAGGGGCGATAAGCAAATCAAAATAACTTTAAAAAAAAAGAAAATTTGCCTTAAATGTTTGTTATAATTATAAAATACATAAAAAGCGTTCAGAGAGGAAGCGAAGAATGAGGCGGAAGCCTGACTAATGACCTTTCTTACAACTATATATATTATATATATATATATATATATACGTACATATATCTTTTTATATTATATAGCGATTTTGGAGGTGACTAAACCCCCACCGATCACTACGGACCCCCCACAGACCCCTAAGAATAACGGAAAATTCTCGAGGTTCTTACGTTATTTTTATTGAGTCAAATTTCCGTTAAGCCCACCTTTTTCCCCCTCAGCCACCAAATAAAATTAAAAAGATCTCCACCCACCCTCTACTTCCTCTCAGCCTCCTCACTGTTATATAAACCTATATAATTGGATAACCCAATAAGCTTATCTCGCTATTTTTAAGAACTACCTCAGCCACTCCTCAGCTACATCTCTAAACGAGTTAAAAGTACGTGGGTTATCGTGTCATTTTTAGTTAAACTATTACTTTCACCCCCCCCCCTTTCACCACAGCTTTTCTTACAGTGTTCAAGAAAAAAACATCAGCCCCCTTATAATTTCTAACACATTGTCTGTGTACGGCTCCAATATTTGTTTAAGCCTTCTTCAGACATTTTCCACCGTTTGTTGAGAAATTATTTTATATGTATTATTTGTTAAAACATCTCTACACCACCCATGAGATAGCGCTGTGGCGTGGTAGTATCAGTTATCTTTAATTTACAATAAGTTTATTAATTGCATTACTTTATATCAATATAACAATTTATTTAAATTTGAAATAAAGTTCTTATTAAGGTAATCCTTTATTATTATTGTTTAGAAATTCAATTCAAACTTGACATAAATATGACCGTCAAACTTTTTATCACCTTTGTAAATAGCATAATTAATGCTATTACATGTTTTCACTCCTTTTTTTTTATTAAGAATTTTAGTATTAAAAAGTAAGCATATTTGTTACGAGATGAAAGAATAAGGTTATGTATTGCAAAGTTGATATCTTTGCCAAAAATATCGGAACAATCATGAGTTGTCTTCTAATTATTTAGCACTTACAATGATTTTAATCTTTCTTTATTAATATTACATAATAACTATAAAAATTTTTTATTAATCCGAGGCTTCTCGGTAACTTTTTGCAGTTTTTTTTCAATTTAGAAGCTTGAATTCAGCTGTAATAACGGATTTTTTTCCTCCCATTTTCAAAATATTTTATTAAAACCTATTTCAATTTTTTTCATAAATTTTTTGTCTTAAATATCTTCAGATATTAAAAAAGACACGAAAAAAAATTCTTAATTGGCATTGCAGTATAACATCACATGCTTCTTCAAAAATATTATGACCTTAGAAATCGTGATCCAATCATAAAGTACTCCGTCATCTATTTTGAACATTTTGAAAAGTTCTGCTCCATTAATGCAATTTCAAACTAATTACAACTATTTTTAGAATAAAATCACTTGAATTTTCATACAACACTAGAATTAAAGCAGTTTTTTTAAATCACTGAGTTCTTATTTTGAGATAGAGTATATAATTTTGAGTAAATCCTATTGCTCCATACCTTATGGCCTATGTTAACGATTATAATTTATCAAAACCATAGTCCGGGCGATAATTTAATATTTGTACTAACTTTTTTTAGACATTTCTCACCACTCATTTAAAAATTATTTTAACTGTATAATTTGTTAACAAATTTCCATACCACTCTGGAAAAAGAGCTATAACACGCTGTTTTTTTTTCTCTTTAATTTTCAAGACGTTTAATAATTGCATTATTAAATATAAATATACATGGATAGTCATGGCATGCTATTTTTATACTAAATTAAAAGTAAAAAAAAAAATTTAAGAGATCTACTTATTTAAATAGACATACAAAAATTCACAGTAAATGTTAAATTCAAAAAATTTGTACAAAATGTGGAAAAGGATTTTCAACGTCAGAAAATAAAGCTAGACATATGAAAACTAACAGTTTATACGTTTATAATGTACAATTTTTTTGTTAAAATCTCTTAATATGATATGTGCTTACTCATCGTCCCATTTTACAGAGCGAAGCCAAGATACACAAACATCTAGAACTTTATTCTAACGAGTGAAGTTAAACAACAATGGTGCCAATACAATAGCTCTATTTAAGCACTTCATCTTGCTCTGCCAAGATGTTTTGAGATCGTTATCATAACACCACTTTCTTTTTCTCTGCAGACGGTATGATGTAATTCTCTTACATATCTTCAACCTATGACAAAAGCTTGCTAATAATAGTTTTTTTGTCAGTTTTGCGCTAAAAAGTATAATACAGCATTTAGAAAATATCAAAAAGCTTACTTTACGTGGAAACTCAAAGCATCTACTTATGCTTAAATTCTTTTCTTACACGTAAAGTGAAATTCGTCTGATCAACGAGAAATAATAACTCATTAACCTAAGTTTCCAATAATTTTTGTCACTTTTTCAGATAATAAATTACACACAATGTTTTTTAAATGTTGCCGAAGAAAAAGAAGCAAGATAGAGAAATTGATTACTCGAATTGTTAACGATGATATTTTTTCTTGCAATGATCATGCAATTTTTAACTCTCAGCACTACCAACAAAAAAAGTGAATCATGAACTTGTCTGGTGTCAATATCCCTGGCAATAGACGTAACGTTTTTTCACTAGGTGTAGACTAAAATGCATTAATTTATTCCAACCGTGAGCAAGTTGTTGGTATTGTCGAAGACATGGAATTTGGCCTTAAAAAATACAATTTCAGTATTGAATTCAGAAATAATATACGCAAAGTATTAGTCAGAAATATGTTAAACTCATTTAAATATAATACTCATATTTCATGCCCTAAAATGCTGTTCCAACGTAAATTAAAAGTAACCGAAACTTTTAAAAAAGCAGACATTTTTCCACGCATGCAAATAAGAGAAGCGTCGTGACTTGTATAGAAGAGGAAGAATATACCAAAACAATATGAGATTTACTTTATAATACAAATATTTATCAAATTTTTAAGCATTATTCTCTTACGTTTTTGCAACACAACACATATAAATCATTGAAGCAGTGATAATGGTCTTCTGCACAAAAAATTTAAGAATACTCGTATTATCCAAACAAATACAGTCATAGCAAAGGCCTATAAGCTACCAAAGATTCACAAAGAAAACATTTTATAAATACCTAAATAGGTGTACTAGGAGCGTTCTGGCTCACCAAAGAGGGGGCTGTAGCGCGAGGGTACGGAGCTTCCTCCTCCAAGTGGGTGACTGCCACGGAGGAGCAGCACCGCACGTGCCGTGTATGGAAGAGGTCGTAGGTCAGCCATGTTTGTGTATGAGCTCATTCGCGCTCACCCCTCTTCTAGTGTCAGCTTGTACCCCAGACTAGCTTTGGGATGGGACCACTTACCTACACGCATGAAAATTTACACATGTGTGCGCGCATATATGTGCTTGTGCGCGTGTTAATGATGTGCTGGGTCAGCCGTGCTATTGCCTAAGCTTATCTGTGCTTGCTGCCGTAATGTCAAATGTTAGACTATCTTTACCCTAGATGGATTGTTGCATAAAATATTGTTTCTTATTGCAGCAGCCAGGTTAATCCTGGATAACCAGAGCAATGCACGGTCAATCTAAGAATCGTACTAGCACACGCGCCTTTTGGAACAGCTCATCATGCTCGGACATAAGAATATTACTGGAAGTAGCTGAGCAAGGCTGTTTGAAGAAGATGAAGATGAAAAATCAACACCAATAAATATATTTTGTATGTTTTGTGATTATTTTATTGATACACATAAAATAATTTAACTTCTGTTATACGATGGTGAAAAAAATTGGTTGACTTTAGATGCCAACTTTATTGAATGAAAGTGGCTAAAGTTGCTGCTGACACTACTGCTGATACCACTGCTGTAAAAAAAATCAAGAAATATTTATTTTAAAAATAACAACTGTTAGCTTTAGATGTAACTCCTACTGATACCACTAGTGTAAAATAAAAATGTTTCGAAAAATTTATTAGGTAAGGCTGTATTGACATAGAGTCCTAAAAAATATCAGAGAAAGTCTTTTGTACAGTGGTGAAAAATAATATCATGCATCACTACTCAACATCTGGATTTCACCACACTTTTAGTTTATTACTCACTGAGGTGAATCTTATGATAGCAGGTGTGTCATGCAATAGGATTACATTCTTTTACTGTATTTAAACAACTTACTAGTTCAGAAGATACATCTTCTTCTGTCCTCCACGCTACACTTTAAAAGTTCACAGCACCGCAAAGTAGTGTATGTGTCTTTCATAAAATATAAAACAACGTGTATTAAATTTGCATTTCCTTTAAATTTAAAGTAGAACTCATACGGTTTCCATGTCTTCCTGTCAGTAATAAGTCCAGGATACTCGTTCAACTGGTACGTACCACAATTGAAAAAATCGATAATGGTTTTTCCACAGTAGAATTTTCACGATAACGCTTTCTTTCACATACTTAAATGGAAACAGTCAGTGACGTCTTGACCTTAACAAAGTATCAAATCTTGAATTCACTATTAGTAAACTCGAACTCTCAACAAAAAGTGTAGGAGCATCGTTAGGAACGACTACTTCCTCGCTCAAAGACATCTGAGCGACTGCAGCCTTTTCAAGCAGTTCTTTTAACTATCAAAAATTTTAAGCTAGTTGAGAGTTGTGTGTTCAAACTGTAAAGATAAAATAAAAATGTGCATGTACATTTTTCAGCTCTTATCTACAGCAGACTTGCTTATAAGATTACAATATAGGGCTTTCACTGATATTCAACATGTTTCAATTATAAGAAAGGAAAACCATTGTGTGAAATTCAGTTTTAATGTCCATGCTGAAATAAAAGCGGGTTCGTGTTTTATTACGTAAAAAAATATTCACTTTTTGATGCACATATAAGATTTAAGCGACTTATTATCATACTTTATTATACGAATGGCTTTTAAGAGAAAAGTCTCTCTTTCAGTCGAGTGAGATTTGACACATGAAGCGATAAGAGCTAAGTTAACGAGCTGTATCAATAAAAGTGACCCATAACCGTGTTTCAATCGCAAAGGCATGAGTATGAATAAAAGTGTACCTGTCTGCTATTAGCAACAAAAGAGCAAGTGATAGATCTTTGTATACGAGAAAAGCTTTGCCCAAGCATATTAGTTTATATACGCATACTTATTAATGTGTGATACTTAAATCTTACACTTTTACGAAATTTTCTTTGAGTGTGCATTAGCTTAACTATAAAGTCATAAGCTAATAGTCTTGTACAAAATTTTTACTTGTCTAGAGACAGAATTTTCCACTTCTTTCTCCACGTCTACATTTATTTTTAGCGCAAGTATGCTTTTGGCACGTTGCTCAGACATCAGCATCTTACCTGAAATAAATAAGCAAAGTGGCTTAAGAGGATGGGGATAAGAAATCAATACTTAAAGATTTTTTTTGTGATCATTTTATCAATACACATAAAAAAATATCACTTATCTTATGTAGTAGAGAACAAAATTGGCTAGCTGTAATCACCAAATTTATTTAATTTTTTAAGAATCGGTTCTCTCAACCAATTTTCACTAACCTGCCTTGAGTCCGGCTGTTGCTTCTGTGGCTAAGATTTTTTATTATCATTTTTTTTTTTTTAATTTCTATCAATGAGCTTCATATCAAGAAAACCTTATCTGTTGAGCCTTATTGTTTATAATATTTTTTTTTTATAGCTGCAGCATTTTGTGTAGCATAACAGGCCAATTTCAATGTATCATTCGTACATGTCCCATTAAACATGTTAAATTGTTTCAGTGACAAACATTTTTTAAAACTATAAATGAACCTAAGAGAGAGAAAAAAGTCCGTTAGTTTTTATTTATTATCTCTTATTTATAATACTTTGGATTTGACAAATCATGTACCTATTGAGGAGCACTTGACAAAGCAATTTCGTTTTTTCAAGTCTTTTAACATAAATTACGTCATCCTTTTTAAAAATGGATTGAAAAGTGATCGTTAAATTTTTATAGGGGACTTTTCCAGAGTCCCAGAGATCCAGGCAGGAGTAATTACGTACTCAAAATCGGTTTTCACGTTTATTTTGAGGCCTTAGCTGACCCCAGAGGTGGGGGCTCGAAAATAAATACTGTAGGGGTAGAATTTTCTCTCTCTAAAGGTAGAATTGCGACCTCTTTAAAAATTAATTCGTTGAATATACTCTTAAAGCCTTAAATATCAGTCACGTGTTAAGCCATCTTCAAGCTAGTAGAAATAATAGCCAACTTATATTAATGTTTACTTAAAACCTTTTTTTATACTCTATACGTGTATTCTAGTTTTTTAATGCACCACTAGGAGGCAGCGCTTTAATCTACGTAACCAAACAGCTTCAAACATATGTCGAAGCACCATAATAACCATTTAAGGTCGTCAGCAATCGGTGTCCGCATCATGGAATGACTATCTAATAGTTCTGCTTATACTGACTGTGTAGAAAATTTTTTAGTTTTCGTAAAATAGTGTGAGTAAAACATCAACGACTGTTAAATAGTAAAAATATAACATAAAATTCAAGATATAGTTGAGACTAGTGTGATATTGCTTGAAAGCATTAAAAACCTTTAACAATTTGTGAAATTGTCATCGCACATTGAGCAAAAATTATGAAATATTGAGTGTCTCATTACAACTTTTTTAGAAACATTTCTTAAAAAATTGGAAATTCAAGCATATGGACTTGCTACTACATCAAGCCATAGTGATGATAATAGTGCTGTGGTGAAGAAAGAAGCACTTGGGTGTGGTAAAATTTCTGAACTCTGCGGAAAAAGAGTTTTTTTTTTAAAGTGCCAGAAATTCTAAATCAGCATGATGCTTTAAAAATTAATACAGTTTTAGCAGCAGAACTTGCTTGGTGAAAAATGGTACGAAGACTACTGCAGTTAAGTACTTTAACACTAAGTCGGAATGTATTTTTCATACAACTGATTTGCATGAATGGTTCGAAAATAGTGTTCAGAAATCTATTGCTACTGACATTAATGAATTTCGAGAAAGAGATTCTGGGTGAACTCTGCGCTCTTACCTAAATTTAGTAATAAATATAAATAAATATCAGGCTATGAATAGTAGTTCTTACATACAACTACCCAGTTCTATCACTAAAAAAAAGCCTGCGTTAATGTTAAGAATTTAGATCACCAATGTTCCAAATGCATCATTTTGTCGGCACTGCATCCTGCAAGTAAAAATGCGTATAGGGACTCTAAACAATTATAAAAATAACTACGATTTCCCTGAGATAACATTCCCAGTACAACCTAAGCCAATACCGAAATTTAAAAAACAAAATGATATTTCAGTTAATGTAGATTTCTTAGAAAAGAGAAAAAATACTTTCAAAACTTTTCCCTTTCATTTTACTGCTAAGAAAAAGCTAAACATGCAAATTTGTTACTCATAGAAAATAAGTTTATAGAAATGGAGAATAAGAGAAAAGCAAATAAAAAACAAAACAAATTTAATTTTGAACATTATGATGATTTTAATCATTTTGAAATCATGAAAGAGTTAGAAGATGATGCAGAAAAAGATAACGTAGAAGAGAGTGAAGAGACCAATTATAATCTTAACCGTGCTAATAGTAGGAATGTAAGAGAGGTATATAAAGAAGAGGCATACGAAGAAGATGCTGAGTCAGAAAAAAACTTAGTGAGCAGGGTTAGTCGTACGGATAATGATGAATACTATTGTCATTATGTGTGGGTGAAAGACTTTTCTTGGCTTGTTAGAAGTTCCCTAACTTAATGTAAACATTAAATACATATTTGCAATCGTTGTCTGCATTTCTTTAAAACTCATAAAAAACTTATAAGACACACAGTGGAGTGCGTTAAAGTCAACAAATGTAAAGTTACCTTGCCAAAAAAATGTGGTAAAAACATTTTTTAATTTTAAAATCATAAGAAGAAAAATCAAGTGCCAATTATAGTACATGCAGACTTTGAGTGTTAAGTTAGACCTGTACAAAATGATGAGAGAGCAATACAACACCATAAAGCATTAAGTGCTGGATACTACCTAAAGTGCAGTTTTAACGATACTAAATAACGATACGTTTTTTATAGAAAAGAAGCTGAAAGCTGTAAAAATCGCGTTACTTGGTTTGTTGAAAAATGTAAGATCTTGCGATAAATTTGCTAGGTATGTATAATAATCCAGTACCAATAAGATTGTTAATTGAAGAAAAAATTTTGATTTTTTTAACACTGACAAATGTCATATGTGCGAAATCTCTAACAAAAATGATGATAAAATTCATGATCATCGCCACTTTACTGGGAGGCAAATATTTTTTATTAGACTTCTTAAATAAACATTATTTACTCCTTAAAGTTATATATAAAAAAAAAATTTTGTTTTCAATTGTAGATTTCGAGCCCCTGCACATAATGAATGTAATCTCAAATACCAAGACTCGCAAACAATACCCATAGTTTTCCACAACCTAAGTAACTACTTATGATGCACATTTATTTATACAAGAACTTGTAACTTTTTTTCCTGGAGGGGTAAAAGTAATACCTCAGACAAAAGAGAAATATATTTCTTTTACAAATTATATTGAAGAAACAAGAAACAACTTACGTTTTATTGACTCTTACCGATTTTTACTTTCATCGCTCGATAAGTTGGCATCCTATTTGGAATAGCATAATATTTGAGAGACTACTTTTAGTCAAGACGATGCATACAGCATGCATTAAATCCAATTACTGAAAAGAAAGGGTGTGTTTCCATATAATTACCATTTGAAAAATTTCAAAAAACTGTGCTTTCATCAAAAAATGTTTCTTATACTAAATTATATGACGCGCATATAAGTACTGAGAACTATAAACATGCTCAAACAATTCAAAAATATTTAATGTAGGAAATCTTGGACAGTATTCATATTTAGACTTCAAGATAGATGTGCTTCTATGAGCAGAAGTTTTTAAAAACTTTAGAAGTAGTTGTCTAGAGGAATACAAATCAGACGTTGCTTACTATTTTACAACACCAGGCTTCACTGGGATGCTATGTTGAAAAAACTAAAGTAAGTTTAAATATATACACAAAGAGTTTCACTAGAACATTCCAAAATAAATTTATAACTTTCTTCACAGATTTCACTGTAACTTATTACTGACATTGGCATGTTTATGTTCATTGAAAAAGGCATAAGAGGAGGAATAAGTCAATCCTGCAACAGATATGCCAAAGCAAATAATCACTATATTGATGATTACAGAAAAAATGATGTTACAAGTGTACAATCTATTTAGATGTAAAAAATTTACGTGATTGGGCCATCTCTCAACGATTTTCTTATAGTGGATTCGAGAGGGTCAAAAAACAAGGTTGATAAACAACCTCACTGTTTTATGCAACGAGTAATGAAAGTGATTATGGATATATTTTAGAAGTAGATTTGGAATACTCCAAGCAGCTCCGTAATTTTCATAAAGACTTACCATACTGCTCTGAACAAATTTTAGCTCTAAGCTTAAAACAAAAAAAAATAATGACTGCATACTCAATAAGCATAAATATGTACTTCATTATAAAGCTCTCAAGCAAGCTAAAAATCATGGATTAAGAGTAACAAGAATTTTTAGGGCTTTAAAGTTCCAGCAGAGTAAATGGCTCTAAAAGTATATAGACCTGAATAGTGATAAAAGAAAAAAAGCTAAAAATCAGTTTGAAAAAATTCCTTTTAAACTTTTTAATAACGATATTTTTGAAAAGACAATGGAGAATATAAGAAAGCAAATCAACTTTAAGCTTTTACACAACTGGGATGGGCGTTACGGTGCATTTGCATGTATTGCTAAACCCAACCATCATAGCTGTGATATATTTGATGAAAATTTTGTAACAATTTAACTACAAGGATAGGAAGTAATGATAAAAAAAGCTCGTATCTACTGGGCTTAGTGTATTGGACTTGTCTAAAAAGCTTGTATACTGCTTTCATTATGATTACAGGATTTCTAAACTAAAAAACAATTGTAAGCTATTGCATACTGATACAGACAGTTTAATATATGAAATTAAAAACCATGATATTTATGGAACTATGAAAACTGAAATTTGAGAATCCAATACACCTAACTATCCCGTAAATAATAATAAGTATAAAATTCCACTGAAAAATAAAAAAATCATAAAACTAATGAGGGATTAGTGTAATGGTAACATTATAACGAAATGTATCAGTCTTAGAAGTAAAATGTATAGCATTCTTGTTCAGAATCAAGACAGAATAACAAAAGCAAAGGGTGTCTAGACCAATGTTGTTAAAGCCACTATTTATTCTAATGATTACATTGATTTCCTACTCAATCAAAACATTAACACAAATCAATAGCTAATTATTATTAGATCTCATCTGCACAAGATTTATACTAAAAAACAATAAAAATAGCTCTTTGCTCAAGTAATAATACCCTCAAGCCATTATAAAGTAAATTTAAATCGGCAAGATGAAGTGATAGTAGGAGAGAAAGCTCAGGAGGATAGAGAAAACTTAACAAGTTCAAGAGATAAGAGTCATGCTGATATACCCTCGAGGAACCATAAAATAATACATAGAGAGTCGAGACTCACAACCCAGGAAAACGAAGAAAAAAAAATAATAACGAGGACAGACGCAATACAGCTTATATAGGAAAAAAGTTTCAAGAAGGGATTAACTTGGTGACATCACGAAAAGAAATAGAGAAACCCTTACATCCGGAGCAACTGCAAAATAAGCGCAAATATGATTAAATGCAAAATAATGAGCGAAGTATAGTAATTTTCAGTTTGCATAATAGTGAGCAATGTAATGTTACCTTTATAGCTGACTCATTATCTTGCAAGAATGATAAAATACATAAAGAACCCAAAAGAGAAGAACAAAAGGGTGATGACAACAAGCAAGAAGTGATTTGTTAAAAAAAACGAATGAGAGGAAGACTTTTATAGTATAGCTACCTCATGTGGTAATAGAAACCTCATTTAAAAAATAACACGATTAACTGCAGGCTAGTATGATCAGAGTTGTCAGACAGTGACATCAAATCATCGATCGTTTAGTATACTAAGAGGTATCGACCAACAACAACCTTACAAGAGAAGAAATGTGGAGACGGACAGTTTTGAAGAGCTCTTGTTAAGAAAAAGAGCAAAACACAATTTTTAGGTCAATATCTATTTGTTTTCTTCATACTCATATTTTTTTACCTATTTTTTTTTTTTTTTTTATGAATAGTAAAACTAAAAAAAAAATTTGTGCTTCTTTGTTACAAATGTCTAATCTGGGAGTGTTACAGAACAAATGTTTTTTTTGTAAGAGAACGAGTAGTTATTTCTTTTGTAATAGCGTAATGATCTCATAGTGCATAGGCATGCGTGCATGGCAATCATTTGGGTCGTCCAAGGCCGCCTTTTGCTTGTCCTCAAACAATTTAAATTCAATGGCAAATGTCAAGAGCCCGGAGTATTTAAACAGCGTTTTTTACAGACGGTGACAAAGAGATACGTATATTTTATGCCTAGCAACGAATCAATTTCTTTTGTTTTTTGTATGTTTACTGATTTTAGTTTCTTCGCTCTCTAGTATGCAAGAAAAAAGCACCTGGCTTCAATTATTCTTTATTTACGAAAGCGATCAGTTATCTAACCTTTAAAAAAAAAGGACATTTGAAAAAGTTTTTGACTTATTTTTATTTTTCATTTCCACTAATGTTGTGCGATAACATTTTTGGTCCTTCGAGCCAAATCAGTGAACCAAAATTTTTCTTCAAAACTTTTTTTGTGAAAAACAATTTCGAGTAAAAAAATAAAATGAAGAGACAAAGAGAGCCAGCTGTAAGCCAAGCAAAACATCAGCAAGGACCTGCAGTTACTTGTAAGGAGCTGGCTTAACGGCTTCTCCAAGCTTCTGTCCCGGCTCCCCTGTTCGCAGCTGGCTTTCAAGAGCCACTGCTCTAACCATCTCCAGCCTTTGTCCAGCCTGTGCACTCTCACGCTTTCTGACACCACTACCCAGCTAGTTTTTAAGAGCTGCTGCTCTCATTGCCACCAGTTCTTGTACAGCCTACATGCTCCCGCACACTTCAGCCCCAGGCTCCTGTCCTGATTTTGCCGCTGTTTCCTACTGCTGATCATCGCGTACCGCCCCAACCCTTATCTTGAGTATGGCTGGGACAAATTGCCGTCGTTTTTCGCTGCAGATCAACGTGAACTACATCGACGAACTTCAGATCCGTTTGTTATGACTGATTTGTATAAGCCACCATTACCATTCCCATCACCATCTTTACCAACGTCATCAGCCTTTATGAACTTTCAAAATTCACAATCGTCTTTTTTACCAATTGTTGACTACTTAGGTCAGTTCTCCAATAACAATATTAAACAAACTGTAAGTTCTTTTAACGAGCGTCGTTAAAATTCAGATGAAAATGTAAGGGAACAGTTGAGCGAGGATCCTGGCAGTCGTTATTTTGATATTATCGAACAAACTCTTTCTTTAGTTTTACAATCTTCTAGCGCTGGTAGTTCAAAATTAATAAAAAAATTAACTTGTTCTAGAACTCTAGCTCTATTTTTGGGTAATTCATTTGACTGGATCTCTTTTAAGGAAGCTTTCTATTTTTCGAAAGAATTGGGTAACTACTCGGACCAAAAAAATATCATGCGATTGTTCGATTGCTTATGTAGAGAGGTGCGAGAATCAGCCAAGACTTTGTTTTCTGGGAGAAGTAGTGCACGTGAAATTATGAAAACGCTCGAGTTGCGTTATGGAATTCGAAAATGATTTGTTTAAGATTGTTAACGTATTAAACAACTTCCGTGAATTGATTCAAAAAAAATTAGTTTTATTGATTTTGCGACATCTTTAAGAAATACCGTAATCGCCATAAAACCTTTGAATTACAAAATTTATTTTTTCAGTACCAATCTGGCAAACAAAGTCTTGAAAAAATTATATCATTAACGTTATTTAATTACAGTCATTTTGCTGCTAATGAAGATAAAGAGATACCTCATTTAGAAAAATTATCTAACTATGTATACAGTGGAGCGAAAATGTCCATAAAAGCGAAAATTATAGATATAAGTTCAAACAATTTTTCTAAGAGTAATGAGGACCGATCACGATCTCAATCTTGTAAAAATTCAAATACAGGCGTAGTTCTTACAAATCCTCACAACCCTGATTAGAACGCTGAAAATAAAAACACCCGATATTCTTGCTGTTGCGCTCCCTATAACAGAGGGAATTATTCAATCGAAGATTGTCATTTCAGCAGAGCTTCTTTGTTGCAGTGCTGGAAAATAATTCGCACACAAAAACTAAGCTGCAATTGCTTAAAAGATGGGCATCCTCGCAATAACTGCACGAAGAAGCCTTGCAAGTTATGCAAATCTCACCATCATATTCTTTTACATGGAAAGAAAGCGGATCAAATGACGATTAAAGTCTCCTGTGAAGGTAAGACAATTGAAAACGAAGACTCTGTAAACTCAAACTTATGACTGGGTTCGAAAACTTTGTTACGCATCATTCCTGCAGCTATCACTGACCCTAAAGGTAGTAAAGAAATTTTTGCACTTCAAGATGATGGAGCAACCGCGTTTATAATTAATGCGAAAGTTGAAAAAGAAATAGGTGTGGAAGATTTGTCAGTTAATTTTTCGCTTTCTTGCGCCGGTGACATAGAAATATGTTTAGTGGCTAATAAAAAAGTAAATTCCAAAACAAAAGGTTTTGGTTCAACTTACCTTCTGCAGAATATTTTAGTGATTGACCATCTTGCATTACCCTTGCAATGTATTAGCTCAGGTTTGAAAAATATTAACAAAATTCTTCTCAAAAGAACTGGGTATCAAGATTCTGCCATTTACCGAAGTCCCAGATTTTTTATTGGGCCAAAGTCATGCTGAACTTATTGTAACCCGTAAAATCAAAATTTAAAGGTCGGAAAAGCTCTTTTTATTTTGATGTTTGTTAGGGTGGGCCGTACATGGCGTGAATATCATATTAAACGTTTTTCATTTAAATAAAATCTCTATTGCATTCGATAAGAAAAATTTTTGAGGAATTCAATGAAAAGTAAATTAACTAAATTAATAGAGACGAATTTTGACATCGCATCAATTGGTTAAATATAGCATAAAAAATTTTCCGACGGGGATAAACGTGCAATCAAAATTTTGGAAAAAAGCAAGTATATATGTAAACGGCCCTTAGGGAGTGGATCTCTAGTGGAAAACAGACGATAAACCTCCGATGGATGGTCGATCAACTGCCTTACATCGCCTTTTTTGAATTGAAAAAAACTTGACAAAGACCAAGAACACGCGTCAGTGTGAAGTTACTTGGCTACTCGAAAATAATTTCGCTGAAAAAGCAAGCGATAAATCAATAAGTTCAAGGCTTTGTTACTTGCTACATTTTTTTTTTTTTTTTGATACAGCTACTAAGATGAGAAATATAAACTTTCAGAATCTTTTTTTGTCAGGCTCAGATCTTTTAAAAGCTTTACTTGGTGTTTTGATGCGTTTCAGACAGTATTTTTTCGTGATAAAATCTGGTATCTGTGACATGTTTTTAAAAACCAAGATCCGTAAGGAACATTGCAACGCTCAAAGGTTTTTATGGTAAGGGGAGAATCATAGTGGGAAGCCAGTGGAGTACATTATGTCATCTATGTTAATCGGCGCAAAGTCTTCTCCCTGCACAGCACTTTGTATTAAAAGTAAAAACTTTAGTCTTTTTAAATCTTAATACCAACAAGCCGCAAATAGTTTAATTGTTACATGGATGACTATCTTAAGAGCTGTCCCACAAAATTTGATTTAGTTAGAGAAAGGTAATGAGAATGGAATAGATTTAGGTTCAAATTGGCTAAATTCCTTAGATGAATTTTATTTTAAAGTAAATTTTCCCAAAATCAATCCTAGTTTTATGAACACATCTAAAATTTACTCAAAAATGCAGTTGTTGGCAATTCCAATGTTAATTTTTGATCCACTCGAATTTTTATCACCATTTACCATTGAATTTCGTATATTAATGCAAGAAGTTTGGATAAAGAAGATCAGTTGGGATCAACGTTTAGGGAAAGATGAAACGATACAAGCCAAATCATGGTTATGGAAATCATCAAAACTAAAAGATTTTCGTCTGGATCGTTGCTATCACCATTTACCATTGAAATGCGTATATTAATGCAAGAAGTTTGGATAAAGAAGATCAGTTGGGATCAACGTTTAGGGAAAGATGAAACGATACAAGCCAAATCATGGTTATGGAATTCATCAAAACTAAAAGATTTTCGTCTGGATCGTTGCTATCACTGAAAAGATGAGCAGTAAACAGAAGCTGAGCTTCACATATTTTGTGACGCAAGTTCGCAAGCTTTCTCAACAGTCGCCTATTGGCATTTTATACTTCCAAACAGTAATTTCTGGATCACGTTCATAATGGCTAAGAGTCGCATAGCCCCGATCAAAAATAAATTAATAATTTCGTGCCTGAAACTCCAAGCTGCTTTATTGGCCGTCTGAGCAGCTAGGACGATTAAAAACGAATACAATTTTACGATTTTACGACGCGTTTTTTGGTCTGATTTGAGTACTGTGCATCGTTGAATAAGAAAAGAGCCCCGTGAGTTTAAAGTTTTTGTAGCAAATCGTTTATCAAAAATCACGAAACAGTCAGAAAAATTTGAGTGTCACTGGGTTCTTACTCTAGACAATCCTACAGGTGACGGAACTCTTCTTACTCTGAATGCTCTAGATTAAAACGTAGTTGACAGGTCCAAATTTTTTATGCAAGAATTATTTAAATTGGCCCAGAGAAGAATTCGTACTTAAAGTTTGACGAAGAAATACTCAAGTAAAAGTAATTAGTTGCTTATTTAACTGCAGGAACTGGTAGTAGATATTTCTTGATTTTCTTGTTAGTAAAAACTTTTATCTACAATAGTGTGCGTCTTAGAGTCAATTAGTTTGATGCAACATAAAAAAATCCAACCATTTTCCATACGCATTCAAACTAAACAAACGTGTTTTAAAATAAGTCAGCTACTTAGTTTTGTGGCAAAATTTTAAGCTCTTAAATGGTCAGATCAGCCCCCTAGCAGTGGTCGAATTCTTGGCCTAGACCCATATTTAGATGAAAAATTGGTATTACGCTGAAAAAGTTGATTTATAAATTTAAAAAATGGTAAAACCGCAATTACTCTAGTACTTTTAATGAACCCTTAAATTGCTGCTTTGCCTGACGCGAGATTATTTTATTGCTAAGAACCGTTTACACACTGTGAATTAAAAAACTTTGGGCCCATGTTCGTTCAGTGTCAAGGGAAAGGCCAGCGGTAATCTATTGCAATAATGGGACGAATTTTGTAGAAATAAGCAGAGAGTTAAAAAAAGCTTTTAAAGACTTTGATTTGATTGAAATTCAAGATTTTGTTTTAAGTAAGGAGATACAATGGAGGTTTAATCCACCAGCTTCTCCACGCGTGGGGGGAGTGTGGGAACGTAAAATTTGGACGGTTAAAATGGCTCTCCTAGCGATTTTAAAAAGCGAAGAAGAAAAGATAAAATTCCACGAACTACTCTCCTTAAAATCGAGCATTGTATCAGTTTTCCTCCGCTAACTCATACATTGGTCGATCCACGAGACAGAAAACTGCTCATGCCAAATCATTTTTTATAATGTACGTCATCGGGAAAGATAAGTTTTAGTAGACGTGACGCTCAAGTTTTAAACTTAAATAAGCATTAGCGTGGTGCGAAGTCTTACGTTAATTTGTTTTGGAAGCTCTGGCTGTAAGAGTATCTTTTAACGTTGATTCCACGTAAAAAATGGTTCACTTATCAGAAATCTTTGAAAGAGTAAGATCAAGTATTAATTCTTGACAAAAATCTAGAGCAAAATCAGTGGCGGAAAGTAGTGACAAAACAAGAATTCCCAGAAAAGGATAAACAAGTACGCGTAGCGGAAGTATGAACCTCCAGTGATGTGTTTCTGTGACCTGTATGAATACTTGTAAAATTTGCGGAAGTGCAAAACTAGTGAGTTTTGCTCGGGAAAAAATATCATAGAACAAATGTTATTTTTGAAAAAGACGTCCAATGACAGTTAGTAAATAATTTAAAACAACGTCTAATGGTGGTAATATTGAATTTTCTTTTTAGTGAAAAACGAAACAGTGTTTCGGCCGCTTAGACAGTATCCCGGTTCTCATTTAGGTACAAAAATCTATGAGTAATAAGAGATTTTTTACCATACAAATCTTAGTAAATACAATAAATGCAAATTAAGTAAAGCGTACAACATACCTCTGCCTCTTACGAATATAATATAAAATCGTAATATAGTCAAAGTTTCAAGTTCAGTTGCTTTTATGCTTTGCATACACACAAACGACATAGTATACGCACGTAATACAATTAAATAAGAATCGCAAGCAGTTCCTTGTGAAACACACATAAACAGTTCATGTATTTCTAATACTATAATTGGAAGGAGCCCTCAAATCGTGTACATTAAGTTAGTCTCCCTGCTTAATCGACTTACCGAGAGACTGACAACACTTTTTTTATTTCTCTGTATCTTGTTGTCTATTAATATTATTATTAAAGTAATGTCTATTGAACCTTTCGGAAAAAATCGATTTTTGTGATTTTGATCTGTCTCTAAATTGTTATTTTATCAAAATTAAAGTTATGTGTAAATTCAATGCTATGTTGTAATGGTACAGATAAATCTTTTTTTCTCCATGTCTTTTTTGTGTTCTGCAATTCTTAATCTTACAGCTCTCGATGTTTGACTGACATAACAGCAGTTGCAATTTGCACATGGTATATGGTAAATGACACTGGTTTCATCCAGTAGCTCGGTTACATCTTTTCCAAGTGAAAAGATTAAATTGAATTCATTATTTAAGCTGTACACAAGACCAATGTGAAGCTTCTTACAATAATATTTAATAGGACCGTGCAAGTGAGGAATACACGGTAATAATAAGATGAGCTTATAATTATTATTATTTCTATGGCGATTGTTAATCATTTTCATGTTTTTGAGGTATTTATTTTTATGTTTAAAAATTTATTAATAAATTTTTGAGGGTAGTTGTAAGCTAGTAAATATTTATTGATTAATTTTCAGTTATTGTTATGGAATTGAGTGTCTGCTAATTTAATGGAAAAGTCTAGGAATGTGTAAATGATACCTAGTTAATGTTGTATTGGATGATTGGAAAGAAAACTCAAGGATCGGCCTTAGTGTGTGGGTTTTTTAATACCAATTAATTAGTACTGTGTTATTCTGTTGAATGATAATTTTTAAGTCCAAGAAACTAATGCTGTTGTTATTACATGATTTAACAGTGAATTGTTATTCTGGACAATAGCTATTAAAAATATTTTTAGTATAGTTGATATATTTAATGCGCACACATGAGGATATCATCCACGTACTGTACACACAGTGGAACATTAAAACATAACTTCTCAAAGCATAAAATTTTAGGCAAACACATTACAAGATCACACAGCACTGAACCACAGGGACCACTAGTTAAATAGCCAAAAACTTGTTTATTAAATTTGTTTTTAAAATGGAAAAAAGTCGAATTCAAAATTAAAATACAACTAAATAAGCTAACTACATATATACTAATGATTTAACCATTAAAGAATTTCCGAAAATGTTTTATTGCATTAATGAATAAGTCTTCACTAGTATTAGTAAATAAACTAACTACATCTAGACTAATAAGAGTTATCAGGTAAAATGATAATTTTATTTTATTTATTTTTTAATTTATAACTTCTTTTTATGTATAATTTCACCAGTGGAGTATTCTTAGTAAAAAAATCAGAAAGAAATTTAGAAAAATTACAAGTAGGTGAATTCAGTGTCAAGAGAATGATATGGGAAGGAAATTCTTTTTTTTTTGTATTAGTCCATACAATTTAGATAAGTTTTTTTTTTTTTTTAATATCTTTACCAAACTTATTATATTCATCAAAAGTATCCCACCCACTTACAAAATTTTAAGTATCTTTAAATCATTGCTTTTAAGGATTATTTTCAGTAAATAATATTCATCATCACTTAAAATTTTATGTTGGTCAAACATTGAGAGCTGTAAAATTAAGAATGGCAGAATAATAAAGACATGGAGAAAAAAAGATTTATCTATACCATCACAACATAGCATTGAATTTACACATAACTTTAATTTTGATAAAATAAAAATTTAGAGACAGAACAAAATCACAAAAATCGCTTTTTCCCAAAACGTTAAATAGACATTACTTTAATAATAATATTAATAGACAACAAGATACAGAGAAATTAAAAACGTGTTGTCAGTCTCTCGGTAAGTCGATTAAGAAGGGAGACTAACTTAATGTACACGATTTGAGGGCCCCTTCCAATTATAGTATTAGAAATACATGAACTGTTTATGTGTGTCTCACAAGGAACTGCTTGCGATTCTTATTTGATTGTATTACGTGAGAGCGAGTAGTTATTTCTTCCATTATCGCGTATCTCAACACTATGAGAAATAATTTCATAGCGTGGGGATGCGTGCATGGCGATCATTTGGGTTGTCCAGGGCCGTTTTTTCCTCGTTCTCGATCGATTTGAATTTAGCGGTAAACGGCAAGGGCCTGAAGTATTTGAACAGCGTTTTTGTATAGACAGATCCAGAGACATACGTACATTCTATGCCTAGCAACGATTCAATTTCCTTTGTTTTTGGATGTTTATTAATTTTTGGTTTTTCCGCTCTCTTTTATGCTAGGAGCAAGTGCCTGGCTTCACCTTTTCTTTGCTTATGAAAGTAATTGGTTATCTTGCCTTTGAATAAAAGGAAATTTGAAAAAGTTGTTGAGACGAGCCTTATTATCTGGAATCACGTATGCTTTATCAAGATGCTTTTTAATAAGTAACTCCATCAATTCATTCGTTATAGGATTTCTTTGATTCTCTTTTTAAATTTGACTATTTCTTAATTGAATGATAAATCACCGAGTACGTGTTTATTTTTTTCTCTTGTTATTCTATAAATTTGATTAAATTTTGTCTTGATTTCATCAAGTATTTTTGAATAAAAATTGGTGGATGAAGTTTTCATAACATCATGTGCTGAATTATCATCATCATCATCATGCCTTTTTTTAACATCAGTATCGTAGTTTTTGATAATATCAATGGATGAGAACGTATATTCATTGTTAGTGTTACTATTAGATGATTAAAACGTTGATGTGTCGATATTTTTTCTTGGTTTAGAAGGCTTCAAAGGCTTGAAAGACTCTTCGGATTGAGATTCAAAGCTTTGCGGTACATTTTTTTCTTCATTTGATTCATAGATAATTTTACAAAGCGGATTAGTTAAAGGCTTAAAAGTCTTACTAATTTGTTTTTCAAAATTCTTTTTTCTTAACTTGAACAATTGATGCTTTTGTTTCACAGTTTTCTCGCTTTTCCAATTTGTTAAAGAACGTGTTTTATCTTATGAAATGTATCCATGTTTACCGCTTCATAGTTAACAAAAGACTGATGCATAATTAATGTAAATAAGTAACATTTTTTGCAAAGGAGTTACATCCTTCCCTATATCTACCATTATTTACATCTCTTTCCTTGTCTATTACGACAAATTCATGTCTTCCAACTTCCCATTATATAACACGTGATTTTTTTAAATCTTTATAAATGAAGTCTGTATCAACATAATCATTATAAATGTATTTTAAATCCATATCATCTTTTCGAAATTCTACTAAGAGGTTGAGATAATCTTGGACTTAATGCTTTGGAACTTGAGCATAAGATTGACAAAGATAGAAGCAGTCACAATTTTTGTATCACCCCATACAGAAAAAGGTTCTCACATAATTTTTTTTTCTCAGGCATTGTCTTTAAATATCATTATGAAGTTGGGTAGAGCCTTATCCGGTAAATATAATTGATTTATGCTCGCTTAATGAAAAATATTTTACGATGTAAATAGGATCCAATAGTTTTTTTTAAAACTTATACTTGGATTACTTTAGATATTTTGAGTACAAATAAATATTCTCGAATCTCAATACATTAGTGTCAGTAATAAGAGATAGTAAGCTGTTTATTTTTGCACAGTTTGATGGTCCACCAAAAACAGCTCTTATAGTATTGGGTAGCAAACTGTCGTGGCGTTTAATTAACTTATCTTTTTTCAGAATATTATTAAGATTTACGAATGGAAGCTTAATAGTCTGTTCCACAAAGCTCATGTACACTGTATGCTGACGCAACTGAGACTGCAAGTGATAGTCTAATCAGCATGTTTTTAAACATTTTATCCTTTTTTTTTTTTTTTCAATATTAATAGTGTGCTACTGAGGTTAACGAGCTTAGTTAACGTTTGGCACTCGAGAAGTGATGATTATTCATCAATAAAAAGGTCGTGGTATTATAAATACAGCCGTAAACAAACTGCTAGTAGAACTGTACGTACCAAGATATTAGTTTGCGAACCAGGCACTAAACTAGCTAAAAGATTAAGTCGTGGAAATCTGGGCACTAATCTATTGGAAAAAGATTGAAGATAATACGATAAAGCTTATTCTCAAAACCCTGACGACATTATGGCTAGCAACGTAGCAGGTAAAATTCTTTCGGAAAAGACTTTGCAACACTTCAAAGCTAAAGATTCAAGTATTGGTGAAAAGGCTATTGCAAATTTGCTGTAAGCAGAAAAATGAAAGTGAAATTAAAATGAGAAATGTGTTTATCAAAGATTAAAAAAAAATAAAATAACTTAGAAAGAAGAAAGTTGGGAAGGTAGTGACTTTGAAAAACTTAATTTAGAGTGATAGAAAGTCCATGGTTACAAGTACATATGCTCGCTAAGTAAAATCTACTTTAAAAAGATCTTAAGCAGTTATGAAAAAAGCAGGTGGTAAGAAAAATATTAAAATACCACTCATGTTACACATACCTCATAAGATTGGAGAATTTTTACCATACATCGTACCCAAATTTGCAGGTTTAAGTGCTATAGAAGCTATTTGTAATGGTGCAAGTGGTATATATAAAACAAAAAATCAAGAAATGAAGCCAAGAAACAGCTTAAAGAAAGTACAAGACACAATAGAAAAATGGAAGCTATTTGACTTGGTAAGGGCCTCTTCCTAAAACCACATAAAAAGGTTTAGATCTATACTTGAAACCAAGAAGAGGTTAAAAAAAAAAAAAAAAAAAATTTTAAAGTAAAACTGCCTAATCAAGCTATCACAAATAAAGATATCATGAAGTGTGCAAAAATAATGAAGATACCACATTTTTGAGGAGCATTAAAAAAAATATATAATAAGTAGTGGTCCACTTTTTAAATGAATCAGATATTGTTAATCTACATAATAAAGAAGATCCTGGTTCTTCTAAGGTTGCATATAAAAATAAGATGATGTCGTAACATATTTTGATAGCTCTGGTGATCTACAACCACCGCTAGATTTGATGTTATACCGTGTTGTTGGTATTCTTAAGCATAATTTCAAAAGATATCAAGAATTTAAAACTTATAACTGTAGCCATCTCTGTCTAAGATTTTTAAGTAATAACCTTAAGCGTAAGCCCTTGTAAACAAAGATGAAAAAAAATTTATCATAAATCGATGAACTGTCATGAAAGATGAATTCACTTCAAGTTAATCTATTACATTATACGTTTACAAAACACTGTATTTTCTTTCAACTGAGCTCTCCCCGCAAAAAAATTACGTTCTTAGTTTACTGGAATTACTTACATTCAATTCCGTACCTAATATTGATGAGAATAATAAACAGTTTATTGTGGGTAAAGAGGTAATAACTTTACCAACGAACAGCTATGAAATTTAAGGTATAGATAATTTTCTCATCGACATATTAACACTTACATATATTTCGACATAATGTAAAGCCAAACAATAATACGTTTCGTAGCGTGATTCCGTGTAGTCACTCAATTTATTTTCGACCAGGAGACTTGTTTGGATCAGTTTTAGGTTATAAAAAACGCACACTTGCACCAAATAAAACTCAGGAGTCAGATAAGCCTGTATCGATTCTTAATGCAAACGCACTTTGAGTTGAGTGCAACATCACTGCTGGAGCATGTATAACTGACCGTAAAATTTATACAATTTCTGAATTTTTTTCTACAGTTTCTCCTTGGTATAAGAATCTTGAAATTTTAACACAAAGAATTTACCTACGCGTTGCTGTCTAGATAATAGATCATCTTTAAGTTCGGATCGTTGATCAGGAATTAAAATGAATAAATTTCCGAGAAGAAGTCATAACAATAAGGTTACACGTGAAATAATTAAATTGAAGAAATCGGTATTTTATACATCATGAAGAGAAGAAAAAAAATTTATAGAGGATATAAAAGTTAACCAACATAAAAAGAAAAATCAGTTATCACTAAGCAACCAAAGCATTAATACGTTGAAACGTACAGTTTTTAAAAAGCCTAGGCTTGAAAGTTATCGTTGGCTAAAACTTATTCTCATTTTTTCCTGCTATTTTGAGGATGGTCGAAATTCTAAACATTTAGTCAGGTGTCACATTTGACGAATCCATCACGCATAATGGACTTTGTGCACATTAGCCTTACATTTCATCAGCTATTAACAATAGTGACGAGATTCACATCTCAACATCCTGATTTATGTCTCTTACTCTCACAAAGTGCTCTACATATTTGCGGACGTATAACATTGAACAATACTACTGCAGTAACGTAAACTATGTTAATTAATAATGCTGTTAGTCATTTGTTTGAAAAAATTCGCTATTTACTTAATGCCATTAAAGTGAAAGGTTGGATATCGCACTATCAAGGTCAAAGTTTAATGCTAGAAATCACAGGATAACTAGATATTACAGAAACAAACAAATTAGTTAATGATAACGGTCATTTTAATGTTTATATACCTTTAAGCAAGATACTTGGCTATTCTCAGGACTATCGTAAAGTTGTAGTGAATGATAAGCATGAATTAATTCTCACGTGATCGAGAAATGACTTAAAAACAGTCGTACCAACAGTTGCTAGGGATGTTTGCAAAGACTTTAAAATGACATTGACTCGAATAGAATGGCTCATGCTTTACTTACTAGCGTACTGACGTACTTGTGGCAGACAGGCTTAAAATTCATCTGCTTAATGTCATTGCAAGAGATAAGCTGATTCTCATGAGCTTCTGAAATTGGGAGTTACACAAATATCTCCTCCTTTCAACAACTCTAAAATATTTTTGAACCATAAAAATATCAAATAAACTGGAAAAGCCGTGCTTTGTTGTTTTAGGCTCTCAAACAAATCGTAAAGGTCAGAAAGTTGCTAATACTTGTCATTTTTATCATCGTAATTCAAGTAATGTTAAGTTATTTTTTAACTCTCAGTACTACCCCTATGGAAACTTCAAACTCAATATTAATCATTATCAATTTTCTTTACTTTACAACATGTATACTAATTTTTTAAATGTCTATTATGGTAAAAAAATTAAGCCTATGATTAATAGAAAGAATTTTTATTACATACATGCCACTCGTCATTATTGACTGTTCAAAACAAAATTAGGCTTTGGAAAGCACACCAGGTAACGTGCATTTGGAATTTAAGTCAAGAGAAAATTATTCGCAAGGAACTGCTGCACTTTGTCTGATTCTACATGATCGCATAGTTGAGTAGAATCCCGTGAGTAGGGATGTGAGAAAACCTGTCTAAACTTGCTCATAAAAAATAAAACAGCATTAGTCTTTTTAATTAGTCTATTCTATGCTATAATGGAGTATGTAGTGAACATACAAGGCTTCAAGAAGCCTGGAAATAACTATATGTTGAAAGAATTACCAATTGTTCCCTTAAGTGAGAGCGTCAAACCACACGTGTATCTTTCCAAACCACTGTTTCCTTGGCATAAGTCAAGTTAAAAGTTCAAATGTGAATATACATGGCTTGAGCTTTACTATTATAAATAAGATTGGAAATCGAATAATGTTAACTATACAGAAAATGTGAATGTACTACTAGAAAATCTCAAAGATGATAGGATGCTTTCGTAATTAGAGAATTGAAGAAAAGGTGGCGAGAGAGGTTTAACTTTTAAGTTAATGACATGGTTGATTCCCCAGAGTTTGAACTTCCACTGTTAACAACTACATGTCCTCATCATAACAGTGCGTATAGATCCACGTATGTCACCCACAATATTAAACGAATGAAAAAATTCTAATTTGCTATGAAGTGGGAAGATGTCGCTGATTCTGGAGATCGTGAATGATATAATCTTAATAAAACTTTTTTTTTCAATTATCAGCACAAATAAATGTATTGAGTTTATTTCATTGTTATTATTTATTTAACCTTTATCTTCAACTAGCATTAAATTTAAATACTAAGCAACAATAATTAGCTTTTATAAAACATACACTACCATAAAGTAGGACGTACATAAACTAATTTCAGCGCAGAGGGCTGCTTAATTTATCACGCAGCATCAAACGTGACGAATACGTGTTTATATCATAGTTAGTACCACTTGTTTATGCTAAAAATTAAAAAAATGGATTTGTACACGAATTATGTTATGGAGATAGGAGGTCTTCTTGACACTTCTCGACAGTTTTTACCAAAAGAAAGAGGCTGTTGTGTCTCTTACGACGCCAGCCATAAGTTATTGGATGATGTGGCTTCCATACAATTTTTCAACTTACCTATATAGATGTGCACCAAAATAACGATCATCAGTCGAAGAAAGTGCATGGACTTCGTTGGTTTAAGGATGATTGTTCCATTAGAAAATTACAACAGCACTTGTACGCTATAGCAAAAAATGCACACCGAATTTAAGTTAATAAAGATAATATAGCCATGTATTAGAATGTACTATAGAGTGTGCTGTGATAAACATTCAGCAGTATATGATTCCATCATGACGTTACATTGTTAGATATTCAACAAAACCCTTAATGGGTTGTACTCATGAGGCACAAAAACATCTACATAGAAAGAAATTTTGTGCACTCAGTAAAGCTCATAAGATTCAATTATTCATGTGCTCTTTGGTGGAAAGCAGTATTCAACCAGATACGGAATGTTTTATAGATGCAGTTAATAGTTATGAAAAGAAAATTTCTAAAATGTCTTCCAGTTATGATGTCGTTGATGAACCTACTTCTGCTAACACTGATAGTGACTCTGAACCTAATAATAATATTAATGCCAAAAACTATGACTGTCGTGCAGAACGTCGTGCATAAATACAGTACTCATGAAGTTTAACCATCGTGAGTACTAAACTATTTTTTTTTTTTTTTTACTCGTTTTTCAAGTTTTTGTTTTAGTAAACAACATGAATGTAGTACTAAAGTTTACAGAGCTTCGTTCTTCCTGTGGGTCTGGCGGCCCCCTTGTTACCTGAGAAATTGTGTCAATACTCATCTCATGTTTAAAGAACTTCGTTCTTACCGTGGATCCCATGACCCATTAATTTTTTTGTCGAATGGTATACTTCATTTATAGCAAGTGATAAATCTTTTTAACACACTTAAAGACTAAATGAAATTAATTTTTTTTAACGTTTTTTTAATTTTAATGACACCAATTACCAACAAATCTTTATCACGCTCATGAATCCTTCTATAACTCCGATGTTTGCTGATCTTGTTATGACTGACTGCAAAGAGTCTTATCTATTAGAATAAAAAAAAAGAGCAAATGCATCCTGTTAATTTATTATAAATACGTAGATATATAATGGTGTCTTGTCTGTAGTTACAAAAATCATATCAACGTGGATTTCAACACTTTCAACAATTACCATATCAACTTACGTTCCACTTATAACCTTCAAAACCGAAATATTAACAATTTTCTTGGTATCACTCTAACTGTAAAAATGTATCATATCATAACCAATTGGCACAGAAAAGCTACATCTATATCTCTTACGCTGAATTTTTTCTGCCCCCTTGACAATCAATAAGAATTATATTTAATCTCATTTACTAGGTAATGTTGCTATCGCACTACAGTTTCCACAGTAAAAATTCAGATTGTTTGATAGTTACTACGGGAGAATGGCAACCAAACCTCTTGCATTTAAAAATGCACAATAGCTTGACTTCCACACATTTTTCCTGAACCTAAGAGTTATCTACTAACTCTCTGCCACATATTATTTACCTTAGCTTTTATTGACCATAAGTTTTTCCCTAAACCTAAAAATAGCTTTTATTTTTTTTTACATCAAAATCTTACATTCTAATTACAAACAGTTGAAAAATCATATAAAATTAAACATGAATAAAAATAAAAAATTAGATAAAACATAGGTTGTATACAAATTCTTCTGCAATGACTGTCTAACTGTTTATGTTGTCAAGACAATACAGGCTTCAAAGCACTGTAGAAGTGAATATTCTATAATGCACAAAAATGTCTCTGTAGCTTTTGAACACATTGTAAGCCACAATTATAACATTAATTTAAATAATGTCCAGATTTGCAACAAAGAGGTGGTGTACAATTAGAGCATAATATCTGAAATCATACACACAAATCTTAACAATTTTACGCTTAATGAAAAGAAAGATGTCAATATTCTCAGCAAAACATACTCATCTGTATGGCACCTTTTGCGCATTAATAATACTACTCCAGTTGTTTACTGTTTACTAAGTTTAAATACTGTCTTGCTGTCATATTTAATGCACTAAATAACTGAATATTCCTCTATATGATAAATTTTACAAGTCCAGAAATTTATGTATTAATTGTAAGTTCTTTAAATTTCTCTATCTGATTTTAAATACTATTATTTTCTTGGGACGTTACAAAATTTTACATTCTTATTCTTTATTTTTTTAAGCTAACTTTAGTGAACCAAACGTACAACTTTGAACTCGCTTTGTATAAATTAAGTTACAGCAGTTCAAGGACAAAAGACTAAGACTTTATATATATATTTATTTAGATAAAAAACGTAGGTATGATTAAACGTGATGGTTGATATGAGGGTTGCTGCTGAAGTGTTGCTGCAGAGTACTGCTGCTAGACTGCAGCCAAGCTCTAGCTCATGCATCGACCGAAGCTCTCTCAGTGAGGCTCGTAGAAAGTGGGAACCGAGGGGGCGCCCGAGGCGCTTACCGACGGAGAGTCACGAGGTCATATTAAAGCTTTATCCTTAATAAAATGATTAACTTTCTAAAACCGTTTATTGATGCACAGATCTTTTAAGAATTGACCAACTATCAATAATGCCTAAAATACAAGCATTAAAGCTTCATTTAAAATGGTGGAATCAACTTCCTAGAACTTTTTATTATTAAGTGTTAAGTGACAAATCACATAATTATTTATCTCTTTTTTAATGTGAAAACTTTCAGGCTTTTAAACAAGTCATTCTTAACAGAAGAGGTACCCTGTGCTGACTGTGTCCTTTGTGGTTCTCAGAAGTGTCAAGCGACAACTGAAGCGAGCCACTAAGCCTAAGTATATGAAGCCAGCAAGTACGAGCCCCATTTTTCGCTAGTGCTCATCAAGTGCAGAACTTAATTACCAAAGTAACTTTTAAAAAAGTTACTTATTGTTCGTTTCTTTCGTTTGTCTTTTTGTAAGAGTAATTTAAAATAAATCAATTTAAAACGAGTAAACGAAAGTGAAAGCTATTTTCATGATGAACACAGCCCACCCAAAGCTGCTAGAAAAAAATAGAGGCACGTTAGAACGCAAAGTTTATAAAATTTTTTCTACTTTTTCCTACAGTTAAACAAATAGTTGAAGTATCTGTTAGTCCCACAGCCTGTAAAAAAAGTGTGACACTCCCGTCGATAATCTTTAGTTCATCATTGAAGGTAGAATTAACTGATAGTTACAAACATTTAACATAAATGGTAGCAGATCGTAGTTATGGTCTCTATCTACTTGTTTGTTTGTTCTATGTTTTTTATATTATGATTTTTGAAGAAGCACTAAATACAATTTAAGGAAGTATGTAAGTAAATGACGAGTAACAACCCATACAGTGCATGAACGCCGACATGTATATGCTCTGCCGTTGCGGAGAGCATAGTATATGCAGTATTTCTGTGTAATAGAAAAATAAAATAATCAATCAATAAATGAACAATAAAATAAACAAAAAAGAGTTTTACTGTTATGAACACAAAAAAAAATCAGATAACTTTATATAGTAAACAATAGTAAAGAAACATGAATTCGTAATCTCTTATACTAAACGTACAAATGTAAACCTCAACATCAGATCTACAAACTAAAGCAGTCTCATTCACTCTTGTTTTTAATTTGCTCATCAAAGTGATTCACTTCCTCTGCCCTGCTTTAATAGAGGACATTCTAAATTGAAGATCTGCGTATCAAAGTAATCTTTTTATAATTTACAAAAACATAATAACACACTAGATAGATAAGAAAAATTTATAAATAGAAATTCAAAATGTGAAAAATATTAGCACACAATCACTTGAATGTAGATGGGTTATGAGAAAAACAAAAAAAGTGGCAAAAATCTTTATACACAAAAACAATTAGCTAAGAACATTCTTCTAGAATAAAAAAATGAGATGCCTTATTAACCAACGGTAATATTATTATGTTTCTTATTAACTAAGTACTTACTTAATAATGAATAATATTTCAAACAAAAGTAGTGAGTACGCTTCAGAAAAATAATTTTTACGATACTAAAATTAATGTTCAGCAGGAATGAAATAAATGTAAAATTCGATAGAATACTCAATTAGATAAATGAATTGTTTCTGCAGAGAAAAATTTCTTTAGGGCCCTGAACAATGAATAAACGCATGGGCAGAAGCTTACACTTATATATATGGGGCATTCTGTATAGACGTGGGACCCCCCTCTACAAAAATTGGTGAGGCGTTTCGAGGCGTATGAGGGCTTAAAATTTAGCTCAAGACCTCTATTTGCAAATGCCGTGTAGCGATCGTGAATAATCCAATATGGCGGACCAATATGGCGACCAGAAGCAAGTGGGAGTATCCTAGAAATCAGATTTTTTTATTATTCAGCTCTGGAAAGCTTTTGAAAGATGGGTAAAAAGATCAGATACATTTTTATATTATCGCTAGACATGACCATGGACCGAAATACAGTTACAAACATGTTTAACCACAGATAACCATAAAAAAGTGACTAATAAGTAAAAAAAATGTGATATCAGCTACCGAGGTCACCTTAGAGATATAATGACAAATCATTTTCGTACAATTATGATATATCAACTTTATTGCTCCTTCCCCTATGACTACAAATGCGATGAAACAACCCTAACCTCAAATAAGTGACGAATAAAGCTGTTTTATGTTGTAATAAGGCTTCTAGCACAGTTTAAAGAAGGAAAGAAGAGTTTTTTGGCACCATATACATTCTTGAGTGACATAAAGACCAAGGCTTGAGCTGAAAACCCAATGCATCGTTCCTAACCTCAAAAAAGTGACCAGAGAAGCTGTTTTGACGTTGTAATGAGCGTGTGAACATGTTTTAAAGATCGGAAAAAGAGATATTTCAGCGCTTTTTTCATGTCTAAAAAACATGAAGACCAAGGCTTTAGCTTGAAACCCGATGAATCGTCCCTAATCTCAAAAAAGTGACCAGTTGTATTCTGCTCAGTATCTTCTCGATAGTCTTGGATGCAAAGGAGCAAGTAATTTCTACTCACTTTTTGCAGATGGACGACCATATATCCAAAGACGCCTCTGAACACAATTAATGAACCCTAACAACAAAAACTGTTCAAAATTAATCATAATCGAATTTTTGCTACTACCCATAATAACAAAAAAAGAAACAGTGTCTTGGTAATGAAATTGACCAATAAAAATTTTATATCAGATACATCGTAGGTTTACCCAAAAAGTCAAATACAACCAAATATAAAAAATTTGTAAACATCAAAGCTGATTTGCATTTTTGAAATGAATGTAATAAATTGATTTTATGAGAGAGGAGTGATAATCTTACGAAAACTACCAATAATAAAAGTAATTAACGAAGCATTTCCAAAAAAAACAATGAGTCAGACGAACAAGATACACTCTAACTTCATGGTAGTAAACAGAGTTAAATTGCTTTTAGTATGGAACAACATTACCTTAAAGATGAAAAAAGACACTCACAAACTAACTAATAAATATTCAATCAAGGCTTGAACACGACAAATACTACGAATAAGTTTTATTAATACTAATTTAATTTAAGGAGACTTACTGCGTGTTAACGTTGGACATTGTGATGTTCATCTAGAGGAAGGAATAGTAAGAAATGAGACTGGCCAATGTAATGTTATGAAAATAAATACTAACGAAGACGATATTACGATTGCAATTAATATCACAAAAAATTTTTTTGTTTAAATTTATTACACTTAAATTTTACCCAAGTGGTGTACATGAAAGACCAATGATCTAAGACAAACAGGATAGAATAAGAGAGCTTAAGGGACCTGTATATACCCGTCAGTTAAACCTATAAAAACAAGACCAAATTTATCGACTGTTTTTCAAATTCCCAGATATCTTCTGGTTACTGGGAGACCCTTATCCTATACTAATTTTATTACACATAAAATTCCGAAGAAAAAAAACATCCCTTTTCACACTAAACATTATTGTTACCAACCGGTGAATAGAAAAGTTTTAGAAAATTACGTAGCAAAAAAACGAAACGATGGAATAGTTAAGTCTTTGTCATGCCCGTATAATTCACCTCTCTTAATTGTTTTTAAGAAACCTCAATGCTATGGAAATCCAAGATAAGGGATACTAATCTATTTCTGAGTACTGAATAAGAAAATCATTAGTGATAAGTATCTATTGCCAAACATTGCAGATACTATGGACCAGCTGAAATGATCTGTATATTTTTTAGTTTGTGATTGGTCCAGTTAATTCCAATAATTTTCTATGACTAAACATGATAAGTATAAAACAGCATTAATGACACCTCATGGACATTACCAATACAAAAAAAATGTCTGAACGCTTCAACAACGCACCTTCTACGTTTAATTAGCTACTTGATCTCTTATCAAGGGGTTCATTAAATGTAAAAATATTGGTACTTCGAGATAATATAACTATTTACGCAAAAGATTTAGAAGATCACTACTATATAGTTAACGTACTTTTCAACAAGTTAAGATCAGCAAATATTGTACTTTAGCCAAATAAAGTTGAATTTTTGCGAAAAGAAGTAATATTTTTTAAGCATATTATAAGTCAACAAGAAATTGAACAAGACTTGAAAAAAATACAGACTGTTCGAAAATTCCTCCAACTCAGAAGTGTGAAAAATATAAGAGAATTCTTTGGGTTAGCAGAATACCAAAAATGTTTTATTAAAGATTTTTCAAAAGTAGTAAAGCAACTGTAAGATTTACTAAAAAAGAAAGAAAACTTTAAATGGACTAGAGTTTAAGAAAAGAATTTTCAAATACTAAAAGATCATCGATGTCAGTAGCCTAAATGACAATTCTCTGAAAACTAAAATGGAAGTAGACTTACATACCGATGCTGATTTAGACTCAGACGCACAGAATACTGAAATGTCAGTGACACCTGTTTTGCTGAATGAAAATTTAAATGATGACGTTTTGAGGGCCAAGTTAAAACTAAGACAAGTAAAATTCACGAGATTTATAATAAAAAAAAAGAAAAAGTTAAAAAAGAAATTCAATCAAAGTTTTAAAGATTATTTTAACAAGACTGACGTTGATGATAAATTCAAAGAAGCTGATATAGACTTTTCATTAATAACAAAATTTTCTAATGGGGATAAGCCAGATCCTGAAATTTAAGACATATTATTGACCAGAATGTATTCTTATGACCACAACAACTCTAATGATTCCGAATCACATGGGAAAATTGCAGATGTATCAAGATGTACAACAGAATTTAAACCCCTACTTGATAAAGGTAAGATTTTAAGATACATATGACGTATGAAAAATTATTAATTACCCTACATATTGAATAAATACATCCGTGAATTATGGTACCCTGATGCAAATAAGAACTACTATTACTGCAAAAAACAGCCAATCTAAAGCACGTAATTTGGACCAAATAACAGAAGAATCACTGGATAACTTAAATGAAAATAACAACAAACAAACATACTGCAATTAAAATCAATTAATAAATCGAGGTATTACACTTGATTTTGGAGTACCGTCAGACTAATATCTTTTTTAACTAATTAATTGATACAAAAAGTGTACGGTAGTTTAATTAATAGTAGCAGTTGTACGGACAATTATTAGAAATTAAGAAGGGCCCAGCTAAGAAATGATGTAATTACCACCAGAAATTGCCTTACATACAAAAAAGACAATATAATTCATTTTATTAGAGAAAATTGTAAGCCAGTCATACCTGTCCCAATGCTGTTGAGGTCAATAGCCGCAATGGGCGTTAATTACTTGAAAATAAGAAAACTAAATGTAAGCCAAATATTAATAACACATAAAAAAAGGCACAAAATATTGTTAACTGTTATTAGTGGAATATATACCGAAAAAATAACTTCTGAAGGTCTTACGAAAGGTCTTAAATCACTACGAAAAATAATATTTAGACAAAATATTAGAACATTGCAATTTCCATAAAGGAAAGATCTTACAGATAAGGAAAAACCTGGATTAATAACAGCAGTGCTTAATTCTCCAAGAATTCACAAACGTAATGGGATAATGTAAACACTACAGGTCAGCCTTGTTGGAGTACATAAGGAAATAATTAAAACTTATTGGAAAGTAAGAGAATCATTTTGTTGGCCAGGAATGAGAAATAAAATTCTCATTTACATCTAGTAAATGTCAAGAAAACAAGATTTAACGGATAAAAACAAGACAACTCTAGGTACGCACAGATACACTTATAAAATGTTTTGATACGATTCTTATTAATACTGTTGGTAAATTACACATGACATTAAATAGTATTTTTCTCTTACTAACAGTTCCGTGTAATTTAACTAAAAACATCCCATTACTTTCTGTACAAGATTTAAAATCAAGCAAGGTTCCCGATGCATTCGTATAAAGTCTTATACTAGTTCACGGCGGTCCTAGAGCAAGTTTATCCGATAATAAAGCTTTATTTATGTCACATTTACTAAAGCAACTTATGAGAACCCTAAGAACTAACTATCTTACAACATTAGCATATTATTCCCAAACGAACGGAGAACTAGAACGAAGTCATGCCACCTTAGCTGTCCTTATAAGAACTTACTCTGATAGATATAATAAATCGAATAATTAGACGAAATTCGCAGCTTTTACATATAACACCAGTGTACATACAGCAACAAATTTTACGCCGTATGAACTAGTCCTTAAGAAAGTACTAAGATTGCCTTTGAAGATACCTTTAAATGAAAGGTAACAAGCTGGTCCATTATATTTACAAGATCTTATTAAACGACTTTCAAAAATGCAAATTGAAGCAGAAAGTCTGCAAATAAAAATACAAACAAAAGATTGAAAGATTTGATACTCTAACTCCAAACAACCTAACAGTTAAAAAATGACTCATATATCAATAGTTATTTGATACTATTTTTCTTCTAAGTATTATAATAGACTCCAACATGGAATAATAATAAAGGTTAAAGTCAATATAAATAATTCTTTTACATAAAACTATTCAACAATTAGAGAATAAAAGAAACATCAAGAAAATTCACATATTTTCTGACTTACATAATTATACACATGGAAGTATAACAGCCATTTATGCTAGTGACTCATTCATCAAAAAGCCTAATAAAACACAAAATGAAGAATGAAAATTAAGAAACTTTCTACTTTTGATATGAAATCTACTTTTCGACAAGCAAAATAAATTTTCTTGTCAACATCACCAAACAGTGATAAAAGTGAGATACTAAATATTAATCCAAAAAAACTTATGTTTCTTCTACCATAAAATATAGAAAAAAAAAAAAAAAGACAAAGAGACCTCTTTAACCAATTTTCTCTATTTGGAACTCTAACATATTGTTATATTGTTAGAGATCGACTTTTCTAAGGATATTTGAAATACGTTAATCCAGAAAGTTCTATTTTGGTATTGCAAAACGATAAACCTAAATATCTTAGGAAGTATGCCAAACCCATTAAAAAAAGGGCAAAATAATAAATACAGAATAAACTTACCATTTTTTCAACAACAAGTTGAGGTAATGACATATCAAAAACATGTCATCACATATAGAAGACAACGACGTACACAGAAAAGGCTTTACAACAAATCCTAAATCCCTTAACAAATCAACCAGTAACAAAAGAAAATAAAGCCAAGGAGTGGGAAGATAGAATAGAGCAGTAACTTCTAATTAATCATAATGATGCCTCTTGTTCGTTCTTTCTCCACAGTTCCACATTAATGTTTTAATTTTGTAAAATAATTACCACTTACTTAAGTGTCTTCCATACTGCTATTCTTTTTTTTACAGTAATACTTCAGTGTTAAACAAAAAAATTTAGTGTGATTGTTATAATATGTCTATTAATATAAAACTTACATATATATTTAGGATTGTTTGCAATAGATTCTTACAAATAAGGTTGGAATAATTTTAAGAAAGGATCAGTAAAAAGTGTAAACATTTTTTTTTTTTTTAACTTTTTTAAGTACTTTATTTACCATGGTCAACTTTTTACCTCAACTCAGATTACCTTCTCATATGTATCCACTAAGGACAGCGATAGTTTTGAGAAGGGAAGGCTGTTAGGTGATGACTTGCATTAATTATTCAAACTTCTACTCTATTGTACAATATTTTATTTTATATCATATTTTCTTCTTTCTTGATGATAAAATTTTAATACTCTTAAAAGAGTCATTTTTAATGAAAGTCCTTTCCTAAAAAATCTGACTGTGTACTTTGTGCCTCTTGAAACTGTCAAGTGACAACATAAGTGAGCTACCAAGTCTATATACATTAAGTCAGCAAGTACCGGTGTCATAGTACGTAAGATAAAACAGTTTTAAATAAAACCTTGCACAAGATGTATTTCTTGGTGTGTGTTTTAGTCAGTAGTCTGCTACCGCACATCGAGTACAGAACTTAATTATGAAACTAACTTGCCAAAAAGTGACTTTTTATTTGTTTTTTATATGTCTCTTTTTTTCCAAGTTAATTAAAAAAAATTAACATCAAATAAGCCAAAGATAGTAAAAGCTATGAAAACTATTAACGTAGCTTACCCGGAGCTACTAGAAGAAAAAAAGATCCGTCAACCAGAACATTTTAAAACACTTTTTCTATTTTATTTCTAGTAAAAAAACCAATGATTGGACTGCCTGCTGTTTCCACAGCCTGCAAAAGAGCGTCAAACTACAGTCCTCAACCTTCAATTCTAAACTAAAACAGGATTAAATAATAGTCATATTTCTTATCCATTAAAACATTAGTTTGATTATGGTTATTTGTATAGTTTTTTTTTCCATAAAAGGAAGAAAATGCTGAAAAACGACTAATATTGTTGTTTTATTATCAAATAGTGAATTTATATTATAACAATTAAATTAGGTTATGCTACTGTGTTTCAGAATCATTGAACAATTATTAATCATCGAAAAATTATAAATTTTAATTAAAAATTTCTCTTACAACGTGTAGAGCAGTAGTAAAAGAACTGTGGAGGGCTAGATAAGTTTTGTGGCTGACAGTGGTAAAACAAATACTCATAATATAGTTAAAAAAAAGTGCATTACTAGATTTTTTGAGTATATATGAAACAGATAAAGAAATATTGAATTACTTTTATGATAAAAAAAACATATTAAAAGTTTTAAAAAAGTATTCAAAAATAAAAAAAATATAATTCTTGGTTTTTATCTTTCTTTGAAAATGTGAAACACTTTGAAATAATTGTTATATGTAATGTCAAAATGTTGAGCTAAGTTTTTTGTCTTTTTTATAATAATGCTGAATTGTATAAGACAATAACACTATTGTTACCTGAATACAACGCTTTTATGCTCAGTCATTAGCTGGTCATAGAAGTTTGATATATGTATATATGTACACATCACTTTTAATATTAAACGCACATACGCACACAAGCACACACACATATCTATTTTCTTATATTGTGGAGTTCTTTTGGTGGAGTTGTCTAGACCAACCCATTAAGTGTTAGTACTCCTTATCACCCCTGCAAAATGAGGGAAATTTCTTTTGTTTTATTACTTGTTTGTATAGACTCCATTCACTCTTGAGCCTCACCTATTTCCCCCAACAATCTTAGGAGCTTCTTTTACACTCCTTTTGTTACCCTTGGACCCCCTTCGTGGCCCCCTGCATTCTCTGTCATGACGAATATATAATAAATAAAAGTATTTTTTCTCTACCTCAAAGTTCTAATAATTTGTACTTTAAAATATTTATTAAAATTACTTTAATATGGGTCTAGTTTTACTATAAATTCTAATATAATTTTTTTTAGTTCTAAAACAGCATAACTTTGATATATTTTTCTACTGCACTCTGAGGGCAAGTAGATTTACTTCATACTTACGGATTTAGAATTTGTCATAAAAAAATCCTTCCTAAACTATATTCCTTATGTCTGAATCATTTTCATGTTGTATTCGTATAAAAACGATGTCAAATTTTGCATTCTATCATTGCAGCATACGGTCCATATAAAAATAAAGGTTTCTTCAAAAACTAACTTATGCTGTCGAAGTTGTGACCTTCAGACTTACAATTAGTAATTATCGTAGCAAACATCAAAACTAAAAGAAATTACTTTCTGTACAAAATAAATGTCAATAAAAGTATACTTCAAGAATTTCGTGTTATTTTTGGGGTGAAAACTATATATTTTAATCATATCTTTGGTTATTACTTTTGCTTTAATGTTCTACTTTAATGATAAAGTTATTTTTAACGTTGTCTTATTACATAGGCCGTCCGCTATGCTTACATTTTTGATTTAAAATACTGTTGCTATATTTTGTAAAAGTTCATAAAGTCGTTGGCCTTTCCGAAAAGTATTTAGTATCTTAGTTAGAAAGTTAATATAAATATTACCATCAAACTTATCAACACTTTCATAAGTTACCTAATTCACGATAAACTATGTTTTTGTACATACCTCCATTTGATTCAGAATTTTATTATTCAAAAACTAAGTCTATTCATTTTGAAGCGTAAGAGTAACACTGTTTATTAAGTAATTATTATCTTCAATGAAAATTTTTCCATTGACATTCTTTGTTTTTCATTTTATACTAACGTTTAATAAAATGTCTTAGTTTTTCTTTCACCAAGTAAAATAAATAACTTTGAAAATTCTACATCTTTTTATTGTATTTTGAAACTGTATTTTAGTATACGAAAAAAAAGTAAAATTAACGCTAGTCTGATGATTTCTATAACAATCATACTTATATTACTATTTTTCGTAACTGTGACTATGTTTTTATTTATCTGACAAAGATCCCGTCTTGAAACTATTATTTTGTTCTCAAAATTTATATTCGTGTTCCATAGAGATCTTACAGTTATATCAAAAAGTCTCTATTCTACGTACTGCTAAGCCATTAAATGTTAATAAAATGAAATTTATTTTGCATTCTTAACAAACTTTTTGATAAATTATTACTGATGTACACAATTATTTAATTCAAACAATTTGTTTACTTACACTAATATCTGAAATTATTTTTCATTTTCATATCTTACAATAAAGTATAATTGCTTAATTGTTTCTCTTTCCACTTTTAACCATTGTTTAAAAAATTTTTTCAGAATCGGACCAAATATTGCCAAAATAAAACTAAACAATTATTTTCGATTACGATTTCATAGCACTGAAACTAAGTTTGTATAAATATTGTCGCAAAAGAGTTATTGATCAATTATGATTATTTTATAAGTTTAGCGAATAATAATAAGTACGGCATTCTAAATCTTTTAAGATCTAAAAAATAAATAATGAAAAAACCATTACATGAACATCAAGATAAAACTACCGATACAAGCGTATATATGTTGGATAATTTTCGGTAGGATTTTTGTGTTTTTGACGAGATTATGCTTAAATAAAAAACCAGAATTTGAAACCATAAGGTACAAGCACGAATGTGAGACTTGTACATCTAGTCTACTCAAAGCTAATTTACCATTATGGAGCTGAAATCATCATTTACTATTATTTTGATGATAAAAATAGCTGTTTAATATAATGCATATTTTTTTTGTTTTTACTTTCCCCATATAAAACGGCCTACAAAGAGTACTTCGTGTGCCCGTACCGGATTCAATGCATGTTCGCCTCTTGACACACGCCGAGATAGGATCAGATAAAATAGGTTTTATTATTAAAAAAAGAGGTTTTTGTTAAAAAAAAGTTCTTAAAGGTCCTTATATATTAATAATAAAAATATTTTTTCACAGTGAAATGTATTTTCAAAGGCACTTGATTATGATTTAAATCCACAAGTAAAAATATACTTGTTTTTATTATGTAACCATCAGTATAACCTCTAAATTCGAAAAAGTGCAATCTGCACTTCATTGTGCAGGATTATTTTTCATTGTCGATAATTTTTGTGCAGATTTAAGGCCATAAAAGTAACGGGTAAAACAAAGAGAAAAGAGTTAAACAAAAAAGTACAATCTAAGGTAGCCAAAAAAAAAAAAAAAAACTGGAAGGTGAAAACTTAATAAGTAAATGACAAAGCTGCAAATATTTCAAAGAAACAAAAAAAGCGTCAAAAAAGCTTACAATATGATGTAAGTTTGTTGCATGAAGCTGCTCATGCTATCAACTAAGGTACTTCGTACAGAAAAGCTGCAAATAAGTATAAGGTGTCGTCGACTTCTTGTTATTAAACAGTGAAAAATCTAAAGACAACAATATTAACAATTATTATCTTATACAGTGATAAAGAAATAAATATTATTAACTGGTTTTTTTTAAATCAGAGTTCAGATTTTTTACTATTAAGAGTAAATTGTTAGACAATATACAAATTTACATTTTTAAATAAGATAGGAAGAACAAGTTTAAATACAGATGTTCCAGCCAACACTGTTATGAGTCTTTCAAAAAATGTCACCTGAGTTTGGCTATCAGAACATCTCTTCATTTGATTCTAAATTGAGCATCAGAGGTAGAAGATAATTAAATGCATTATCTTAGCATCATGCATTAGTACTTGGAAACAAAGAGTTTGGTTAACATTGATCCATCATAAATACGTGACTGTGATAAAACCAGTATGAAACTATTACCGAATCCTCAAAAAGTTTTTGCTAAAAAAGGCTCTTGTACCGTTTACCAAGAAATAGATGCTGACAAAAATGAGAGTCTCTCTGTTTTTTTTATGTATAATAAAAGTCAAATACGGGTGGCACCAACGGTTCTATTTAAATATATGGATGAAGTGCCACAAAAAGTTTCGTCACAGTTTTGTAAGGATTTCAGTATTGACATTTCTGATAATGGTTGGATAGCTAAAACTTTTTATAAGTATGTGGCCAATACTTTTTTATCCTTGTCTGATTATAGAAGACATAGAGTTTTCTGTTATACTCTACTCTGATAGACACTTATCCCACATAAACATACCCTTAGTCTTATTTTGTCAAAAAAGAAGATAGAGCTAATAACTTTGTATCTAAACCTTACTCACGCTTTGCAACCTCTAGATATTTCGTTTTTGATCTAGAACATTTTGTCAATGTTTTACAGAAAACTTAAAACTCGTGCCCATAAAAAAAACCGTTAAAAGTGAATTCAGAGCAAGTGGACTGTACTCTTTCAATTCTGATGCAGTGGAGGTGGATTTGTTTTTTAGAAGAAAAAACCGTTTCCTCCAAAAGTTATTAAAGAAAATCTAATGTAGTCAGTAACGAAGAAGAAAAAGTAGACAAAAAAAGTATTTTAGATTTATTTGATAACACTGTACCTGTTAAGCTGCTTAAATAGCTTAGAAAGGCTGAACAAGTTGGTCGTTGGGACAATAACATTGAAAATCTTGGACTGTACCAGCATGGGCTTAAATTAGTAAATACTACAAATGGTACGTATAGTGTATAAATTTTTTTTTAAATTATTTTTTGGTACTAGTGAAAAAATTTTTTCTCACTTTCATGACTTTTATAACCATTTTCTATCCAATGAAATGATTCTCCATATAATTAGTTATTCGTAGATCTTAAGAATGACCTATCTAAACTGTAAACTACTAATAAGAATATTGTAACTTTTAAAAACAAAGTCAAAGCTGTTTATGAGTTTTTCAATCAAAACAATTAAGAGTACTCCAAAGATATATTTAGTATTATTTTAAATTAATATATTGTTGTGAATTTAAGTACTGACGTTTTATCTAAATAACCAACTTATCTTAATAACCTGTCCGTGGAACTGCTCAGTAAATGCTGGGAGATCCATGACTCATCTTTTTGGGCAAGGGCAAACCACCTCTCTTCCATGGTCCCCTCGTCATTTTAACCCTTAGGCATATTAGACAACTCTGAAAAACGCTTAAAAGGCTGATACGAATCTACTTAAGAGGAAAGGTCAGTCTTGTGTATGATAAGTATGGGCTTTGAAGGGGATGTTCGACGGTTATGTTTGTAGCCGAGGTTTTTAAGTCGATTAGGGATGTATGGAAGCACTCACATAAGACGAGGAGCATATGCGTCTTGGTGCGTCTCTGTACCTGGGCGTGTGGGTCGACTCACGGAAACATGCTGATGATTCGCACCAAAAATGGATGGAGGGCTGTGGACGCCTATGTGGACTCAAGCTGCGTTGAGTACATTAAACAAAGGAAAGCATCAAGCACTAGAAAAGATTGAAGCCTATGATGGAGCATTAGATAACGGATGCCAGTCCTCAGGACTTCAAGTCTTTTTTAGAACTCAAAAAAACTCCCTATCTAAAGTTATGACGTCGATCATGAGGTCATTTGTGATATCGCAAAATACGTCATTCAGGATGTCGTGAATCACATCACATTAACGTTAATATGACATCATTTACGACGTCACAAAAGACGTACTCCTCGACGTCTCAAAAGACGTCATTTACATAGGTTGTTATTTAACAGATGGCTATTTAAAAGCATTTTATGGTGTTAAAGGTGCTACCTTCCGGATGGTAACACTAAAACCGTGGGGTTCAAGTATTTTTGATATTAAAAAAAAAATTTTCTTTATTTTCTCAAATAGGATAAAAACTTTCTCAATTTAAAAACTTTTCGAATCCCTCTGTTTTGGTGTTACCACCCTAATGGTAGCATCTACTAGGCCATCAAATGCTTTCAAACAGCTCTTTGTTAAAGAACAACCTATGTAAATGACGTCTTTTGAGATGTCGTGAAGTATGTCTTTTGTGACGTCGTAAATGACGTCATATTGACGTCAATGGTAGCCTGCTTACTCGCTAATGCTGTGAGATACAATGTTTTCCGAGGTGGCTTTAACCTAAAGTAATGCCAACATGGTTTCAGAGTGGAACTAAAGCCATGCGGCATAGGGGGGAGGAGATTTAGTGGGTATAAGTGGTCTACTAGAATTGATTCACTAAGTCCCATACTACTGATATCCTTTCGGTATGCCTCAATGCATTTCCTCTCAGTCCACAAAAAAATTTAAGACTTTCATGAACTTTTATCAACTAGAAACTAGATAAATATGTTTTTGCCACCATATTTTGAGAAAGTAAAGCAAATAAGCTTTCAGTACGATGAGTCATATGAACTAGCATATTTGTAGTTTGGTAAAGTTATTTTATAGGGATTAGATATCAGATACTATAGCTCGCATATAGTAAGGCATTCCATTTTTTCATGTCAAATCAGAATTTAACTCACTGTTCAAAGAATAACAAAGGTTAACTTGCTTGTAGTTTGAAAGGGGTGATTGTGAGAAGTCAGTGATGGATAGATTAGAGGGTGGATAATTAGGGTGAGATGTGTAGGGCATCAAAAGCTTGGCTTGCTTGCTATTTAAAATTTGAATAATTAATGAAAAATGAATGGCTTAGTTTTCTCTACGTAGAGTCAGATACGTTAGCCAGCTAGCAGTTTTTAAGGGGCTTTTTTTAGGAGTTAAAAGTAGATTTTTTTACTTACTTGCAAGGTGATATTAAAATATTTGAAGAAAAATAAGTGAATAAGCTAGTTCTACCATGGGTCATGTAAGTCAGCCTGCTTGTAGTTTGGTAGTAGTCATTTTCAGAGGTTGACTTGGGTGAGGGTTAGGTAATAGAAGTTATGGCTAGCTTATAGAAAAAGATCAAATTATTTAACAAAGATAAACAACCAAAGTCACTACTTTTAGAGTTAGCTTGCTTATGGTTAGTTTGCTTGAGTTGGTTGAGGTGGCTTCCAGGAGGAAAGGAGGTTAGAGATTTGGTGATTGAAAGTCAGTACAGGACATTGAAAAGATCTCTAACTAAGAATTTGAAGCCCAAAATCAATTATTTGTTTCAATAATTGAGATTAGACAGATAAGGGGAGTGTGGCTGTGTCTACAAAAAATTCCCAATACACATTTATATAAATGTTATAACTTATGCTGACACTCAACAACCAAAACTTATTAATACAGACTGTATCCATTACTGACTGATTACTGACTTATACTAATTGTCTGAAAAAGTTTTCAACGTTACAAGCATACATCTCAAAAGTACGTGAAGTATGCACAAATCAGTATTTACGTATATATATGCTAGTGTGGCTTCGTCCTCCTGCATGCTCTACGCACCAACTCTCTAAGAATTGTTTCATATCCGCGTAATTCAATAACTCAATAACTAAACATTTTAAGAACTTGACAATAATATCAGCTTTATATCGTCTATTATTAACTTGTGTTACTCAGTTTGGTTGACATCTTCAGATGATGTTTCTAATTTTACTAAAATATAAAGCAAAGTCACTAAAACCGTCGTAATCGCTAACCACGATAACTATTCAACCAATATTGCTGAAATTTTGCATACTGATTTTATTAACACTTTCTATATGGCTTAAGGGCATTCAGTATATCATCTAAAATTTCTACTTTATCGACTCCCCTGCAATAAGAAATTATTGTTAATAACTAATTATATAACTATTTTTACCCAAAATGATGAGAAGAGCTCCCAAGCTGGTACTTTGAAGAAACAATTAAGCTTAAATTCAATACAATTTGTTGCGAGCTTAGAGAAAAGATAACATTTTGTGATAATTAAAAAGTGGATCAGCGTGCACAATCTAAAATGTAACTTTTTTCTCTCAAATCACAACGGGTTACATTTAATTTGGGCTTGATTGAATCCTGAAGGTAGCAGTTTGGGGCTGTTCTCATCATTTTGGGCTTAAATAGTTTGTGACGTGGCGAATTGGATATACATCCAAATATGTCACGGAATCTTCGTCACCGACAATAAATGGCGAGAGTCTTATAGGTAGCTAGCTCTCTCCTGCATGTGGCTTGCTGTAGCGTACGAAATTCCAGTATCAGGCCCGTATGACGTGGCATTAAGAGTAACTATAGAGCCCAGTCTGACTCTCCTTCCGTTCACCCTGTACCTGTACCTTGGGGATGTGTGTGTGTGCATTACTAAAGGAATTAATCTGTGAATGGCAGCTATCGGTGTGTTGGTGTTCCGGGAGCATGAATGTAGTAGGGGTGGCCTATGTGTGGTGCTATGTTGGCTGATAGTGTGTGCTGGGCCGCATAGCATACGGTGCGCCTGCGCGACGATACAAGGACAGACACCTGAGCTTGTTGCGAGGCCAACAGCGGAACAGCAGGGCACGGCGTCAGCAAACTCTTGCCTGCCAAATTGCCGTGACGTTGTGAAGCCGAGACCTCAGTGCCAGACACACACACACACGAGCCAGCCCTTACACGGTCATCCAGGTTCTCCGGTACCCTCGGCGCTCGTAGCATCGCCAGGAGCATCACTAAGTACTCCACTGGAGCAGTAGCCTGGTAGGTGAACGTATACAGTGTTGGTGTTGTGTCTTGCGTGCATAAAAGTAGTCGTCCCTCATTACCCTTCCCTTATGCCATATAGAGTCAGCCCGAATCCCCTATCGCTAGTTACTAGGTGAACGACACCTCAATTTACGTATTAGTGGCAACAGCAAGCCACAACACAGGAATCGTCGCCGTTGTGGTGTGCCATGTAATAAGTGTAACCTCAATGACAGTTTTTATTTAACCTTATTAAACAAGCAGTTAACTATTAAGTGCGTCTTGTTGTCGTGTCTCGGCTTGGGCAGCACCGAGTGCAGCTGTGACAGTGTGGTGCCTCCGTGTTCGGTTAGTGAGTGTCACCGACTAAAAAAGCTATACAATCATAATTGCTGCACAGCGCCACTTGTTGCTGCACACGGTGCTGTACAATACCGGTGATACCCAGCCCTTCCCCAATCCCTTTTAACAAAAAGTTGCATGGCATAGAGTACGTGAAAGTATTACAGGTAAAGTTTTAAGTATACACACACGTTAGTCGCAATCTCCAGCTAACGTGTTACAAGTTTTGTAATAAGTTATTAAGAACAATTTCTTAGAAAAGTCGGTAAAGTAGAAATTTTAGATAATCTACTGAATACTCTTAATTATGGTTTTTATCTTCAAAAAAGTAAATAATAATATCAATAAATAATCTCAAATTTTTTAAAAAACGCTAGATTTTATCGTTAATTAAGTATAATCCACTAGGTGGCATGGACATATAATGGAAGCTACCTGCAATAGAATGAAATAAGTGTGGTTATAATTGGCCGCAGCGTCTCAGAGATTCCTACAGTCGTCTATCGGCAATACATCAAGAATACAGTTAATAGTCGTGCAGCTGGATTTCCCGGCTACTGACGATGATCTTCTCCAATGGGCGATTAATCTACGTCTGATTCCACTATGATCTACCAGGATGGATAAGTGCCACCAATAAAAAAATTTTCAAAACGATAACGTCTCTGGCAGGATACCAAGAGACGTGTCTAGCTGGAGCACAACCTGCTCCAACACTTCAGAGTTTTGTGACCGTTTAACCTTGCGGCCTGGTACCGTCAGATAATTTTTTACTACAAATGCAAGTAAGGGAAGATAGCCCTGAGGACTATGGATAGCCACTACGGCTTTTATCTCAGTGGTCGTCTCAGTGGTATATCCACGAAGGAGGTGTTCTCCAGGCCCACTTTCCTGACTAACGATAAGTGGTTGGTGATCTGAAAAATAACCCGAAGACAAGATATTCTTTGGTCAGCAGTGTACCTCCCTTCATTATGGTACCCAAACACAGAGACTTCGAGGGTGAGAGTCAAGCTATCCGCAGCCAGCTCTCGATCATCAAGAATAATAATAAAGAATAGCTGGAAGTTTCACCACTGGCCCTTTTCAGGGCCACTTTAAGTACTTACGTTCCTTACTTAATCATTGATTTCATCGGTTATTTTAAAGCCCTCTTGAGTTTAAACTACCTTCCTAACAAAGACGTTTTGACTACCATTTCCGGCAATGATTCGTCAATTAACAGACTATACAAAGCCAACCACTGTTGAACCAAGTCAGTGATTCACTGACAGATGTCACGAGTGGAGTTCATCGTAAGGCTGGGAGTTTTGGTGACTGATGATTCTTTATTACCCTCTTGACTTTTAAGCTTTTAACTAGGAATCACGATTATCTCCAACGTCTGCGCTAGGAGAATCTAACAGTTACTAAGGAAAAAACAAATTTGAGCTAACCGGACAGTTTTCATCGGGCAAGCATCACAAACTAATATTCTCACCTGAGATCACCAAAACAACTAAGTCTGCAAAAAAGGAGATGCTTTAGACACCAACGTTTTTGGCGTAATTTCAGGAGACGTTAGAAAAGAGCTCTACAACTAGCTCCAAAGCTTCAGACTTTATAGTCTTCCTCCCAATCAGTCTGAAGCTACAACAGCTGGCCAGAAAAGATTACCCTAAGATATCGAGGCAGTTACTTTTACTGAAAATTTCAGTCAAGAAAGAGTTTATTTAAGAAACTCACTGGCCCTTCTTAGGGCCATTGGACGTCAAACTAGCTTGCCAACAAACATATTAGAACTTAACAAAGTTGACAAAAGCAGCCCTTACGGCTCGCTAAAGTCTTAACCATGCCAAAAGTCACAAGAGTGCAAATTAGAAGGAAAACTTCAAATACATCTAATGAATAAAATTTGAGGCATCAAGAAACTGACGCTAAACATTTGTCAAAATTGAAACAGCATCGTCGAAATTAATAAATAAAGAATCCGTTGCGTAAGAGATCAGTTTTTCATTATACTATCACAGTCATCTCTTAACTTTTCCAGATTTTTTAATAAGTAGAATATGTATTTGTATTTTTGTGGAGATAAAATATGTAGAAATTAAGCTTCAGTACTTCGTTGCTTCGGTAACAAGGTTGTGAGATAAGACAAAAAATTTTTTTTAATTATACATTTTTGGAAGCTTAAGATCCTTACAGATCAAAAAAATAGCCCTTTTCGTACATTTTATGGGAGAAACTATGAATCAACGGCCCTTTAGGGCCAACAATTATTTTATTATTAATACACGGTGCTTTTCACCATAATTATATTCTCTTAACTTCCAATCAAATGAACGGTATGGATTCCAAACACATATGTTTTTAACAAGAAGATTTTTGTTATGAGAAGTGTTAGAAATAGATGTAAGATTATTAACTGAAGACGTTTCACATTACATGTCAACACACCACCGTAGTGAGTCTCACTTAATAAACTTAAAATTAGGATACATTTCATATATTTGAAGACTAAATTTTTGGACAAAACAGACAAAATTATAGAGAATAAATTTCGAAAAAAAACTAATAAATTTATTAGTAATTAAAAGTTTTTGGCCATACGAAATTTAGAATGTTTAATTGATTCTCCGAATAATTTCATGTTAATATATTCTTAAGAGTCTTACATCTTAATACCAATACGTACAGTTCACTACCAACAAACACAGGTCTTTTAAAGTAAAATCGTCATTTATTAAAACTTTTACGTTGTAATTGATTAACTTTCATAGAAAAAGCTAGAGCTAATGAAAGCTGTTTTTCATACAAAATAAACGATGAAGAAAAACTTCTGCTAGTATGAAAAGTGATTTTTGGTACAAAAACTTCATTAGCAGATTTATCACCAGTTATTATTTCTACTTTTTAATCATATTTAAATAATTTTGTTATACTTAGTCTAGGTTCATTGCGTAAGCTATTAAATAAACTTAAATTTCCTAATATAATTACAATAGCATCTACTAAACTTTCTTAGATGAAACTTTTAAGCACATACATTGACTCCTCGAAGAAATAAATAAAAAAATATGGTTAAAATGTCATTTTTATACTCTGTCCCAATCTCAATTTCGTACTTAAAATAATCTACTAGGACAAAAATAAGCTCTTTTGCCGCATCATGGCACATACACCATCAAGTATAAAATTCGTATGTTACATTTGTGCCATCATAACAGTCATTTTTAATTTATAAGCAAGAGTTTTAACCAAATTTTAAATGTTCGACGATTTAATCAAAAACGTTGGTTATAGCGAAAACCTCTTAGAAAATCACATTACTATACTTCGTAACACCTTTTAGTGGTCACTTTTATAATATCACATTATAACAAGATAAATGCACAAGCCAAAGCTGTCAAAAATTTAGATCTTTTTAATTGACAGACATTTTAATTTTCAATTTTTAGGAGTACAAAAGTTTTGGTTACTTCCGTCTCCTCCCTGGCTCCAGCACTTTGTTACTCATACAGGTTTGAAAAAAAATTTTTTCTGTACTATTTATTGGGAATCGATAATTTGTCAGCAGAAAGCCGTTTGTGTTAACTCTACGAGCCGCAATAGTACTCCAAAGCTTAAAATACCACTTCCGCACCCGTCACTTTGGTACCCCTCCGTGGTAAAAGTGTGTCTTTTTCTAGCTTTCGTGCATTGAAATTTTATAAAACTTTTTCTCCAGTAATGTTGAGGTAAAACAGGAGACACGTGTTTCGACGTTTGATCTAATTAGCCTTTTTTTGCAAAATACATCGATTAATATCGATTCCACTTCCGAAACTAATAGCTAAGGAGTACATTATTATAGGTGATCTAAAGTAGGCTCAACTGTGCGTTCAAGCAAAGCTTCATTGATAAAAAAAATCTTTAAATTTGGTGCCAGAAATTGAAAGTGTCAGGGTTTTTTTATTTTAGTTATGAATTTTCGGCAAAAATCTACGAAATCTCATTTTAAGCGATGTTTTTTGCTCCTCTTTGAAGAGCTACAACGTTTGAATGGAGGCACAAAATAAGAACAAATTTTGTTCAACCGATAGAGCTTATTTCTAGCTTTGATTTTTTTGGGCTTTGAACACTTTATCTATATAAACAGCTACACGCATCAGAAACAGAGGTATGTTTTTAAAAAATAGACTATTATTGTCTTATAAAAAGTACCACATAACTTTTGACCCTAAAACTTTGTAGTAGAATCGCTTTGGATATTTGTTTTAGATGGTATTTGAAGTACAACTAGGATGAAAAATAATTTTTTCAATCAACTTTTTTTTAAGGATTCTTGAAGGCATTTTTAATCACTTACTGCAGATTTACCCATATAATATACATATACTATATAAGGATAGGATTCACAATTACTTGTGAATCTCAATTTTTGTTAGATATTACACTGGTATTATTTAAAACTTGAGCAATAGTTCGAATCCCACTTAATTGGTTTGCGTTCAACATCTTAAAAATTATCATAGATTATCCTTCCGCATCTTAGGCATGGAAAAGCTTATAAAGCCAATGAAACTTTTTACTTTTTCTCAACCAATCACGTGCCTTATGGTGATGGATAACTGTTATTCTTTGTAGCATCATGTCTTATATATACAAAAGGAAAAAAGTCATACCTTTTCACTTTTTTTACAATTTCTTCAATAGACAAACAAGATACTATTACCAGCAGCCTCTTAAAGTTCCTTAAAAGCCAGATATCAACGAAAACAAGAATTACAAGCATATCATTAAGTTTTGAAAGGTATTTTCTATTATTAATAATTTCTTACTGTAACTTTCTTAAACGATGTTGATGTTTATTTCAAACTTCAAGAGATTTTTGATCAGATACATACTTTTGAGTGCTATCTGAATAAAGCGACGACCCTGCGTTGTTTTTCCAACTTCTTTTCTAGCTTTTTTCTTATTATCAAACCTAAACCTAATTCTAACGATTTTTTTTTTAATGAGCATATCTAATAATATGAAGAAAATCAAGATGTTTTATAAATATTAGGAACAACATGCAAAACTGTAGAAAATGTGCACAAATAAAAATTACTTATGTCCTAGTCATTTTTTAAGTTGTTCAAATATGTGTAAGTATTAGGTTACGAATAATATATGTAGTACGATAGTTAAATAAAAACAATTTTCTCACAATCAAGTATTAATTTAAGAATATTGGCTAAGGATAAGAAAATTTTTTTATACAGGTTACTTACTCTGTTTGGAAGTGACATTGAAACAACAATAAAAGAATAAGAAAATTTTCAAATTCACGTCTGTCATCTTGAATACAGCTCTCCATCAATTTCCACAGTTTCTTACTTGAACATCTACAAAATTAAGTTATATTAGAATCAATGGTGGATAAGCTGCATTACTTCATTGTTAGGTTATTTGTTTCATTAAAAATGTAAATGAACATCACAGAATCTAAAGAAATTTCACAATGATGATAAGTCTATTTTCTAAACACGAATATATGAATGTATTAAACTATAAAACAATTAGTAGGCAGACATATGAAACTTTAGTTTAAAAAACTCAATATTATATTAAAATTGAAAACAATCTTTGTATCTCTTTAATTTCTTAAAATAATACAAGAAAGAATATATATTCTGCACGCAAATATTAGGCACCAATTACGAAAAATCTATTACAAATAGTCTAATAATTGGGTTCCTTTATTTAAGAAGATTGGAGTGCTTGAAGACTAATTTTTTAAATTTAAAACTCTTTAAAGCAAAAAAAATTTTATACTAAACGGGGAGAAAAAGCCTTTTTAAGCAAAATGTTTATTTCTCACCGATTTCAAATTAACATTACATATATGTACATANATATTATAAATAATACTAATGAATAATAAAGTAAAAATAAAATTAACACGGTGGCGTGTAAGAACCTTATGTTATTTGGTGATTGAAACATTCATATGTAATTTTGGAATTTGCGATCACACTTGAAATGTTTCATCATTCGTCCATTATTGTTAAGCGTTATTGTAAATAAATTATATCCTTATTTACTTCTCGAAACAAGAATGTTTTATTAATTGATGGAAACAATCATTGTAGGTTTTATTTGTCTCGTAATTAAATGATGATAATCACTTACATACTGTTTGTTCATTGTTAAATAAACTTTTGATATTTTTCTAATGACAATTGAATCTTAAAAATAAATTAAGGTAAAACAGAAAAAATTTTCTCAAAACCTAAAAGTTGTGTACACTTTTGAACTAGCTAGTTTTATCTTACATAAATTCATACACGTGTAGAAAGTGGTTGAGTACTGTTGGCGGAGAAAAAAAAAAAAAAAGATAAATTTCCATCATTACTACTAATTTAACTTCTCAGTATTATTATATTGTAGATCAGTATGTAAGTACAATTGTTTTTTTTTTTTTTTTACATTGGAACACCTACACACAGGTACCTTTCACGTATAACGTGTACTTATTGTTTTAAATTTGAAGTAGAATTTAGGGTGTACATGTAAAATAAATTTCAACTATAATTTTTAGTCCAGTCAATGCGAGTGGCTTTGGAATCTTGAATTTTAAATTACATTTTCTATAGAATTAAATGTGTTTAAAGAAGTGCAGGTGAGTAAACGTACGATCACTAGCGAGGACGTGTATTGTAACATTGCTTGGTATTCATGAAACGCGCGTGAAAGATAAAATTGGGATGAGGAATGTACGAGGTCGTGTGCACATGACATATAAGTAGTACCCACACAACCAATCCAGGGCATATTGGATGCATAGCTATAGGTATACAAGCCTCCGTTCGCTTGCTTGTTCACGTCATAGGTTGATTCTCCACACAAGGCAAGTCTAGAGAAGTTTTACTCCAAAAAAAGGAACACCTAAACCAATTTATTAGAACGAAAATCGAGCGCTTCGAAAGATTCTCTTTTTTTTCTGACGCTGTGACGTTGCACTGGCTTTTTCTACACCGTGTAACCGTGGCCTTTAGTATGGATGTAGCAAGCAACTACACCTTAACTGTAAGTGTATATACGTACCTGTACACTTTTTTCTCCGTAGAGGTATAGGCGTAATAAACTTGTGATGAGTGTATGGTCATGCGCGAAGTTCTATTTACATGATACTGGGGCCGTATAACATGAATATTTTCCAGCACATAAGCCTATGCTACTGCATAGTTCCATAAAGCAACAAGAGTTATATGGTACTGCCTCTGATAAATTACGTTAGAAAAATGTTGTTCCCACAACAAATAAAAACAGTGATAGGAAAATTAACTTTTCTCTCTGACGCTGTGACGTTCTGCTAGCTTTTTCCACCCCACATAACCACGGCTTTTAAAAAAGATGTTATAGGTTCGTTTGGAAATCAGCTTAAATGTTTTAAGACGGAGCTCAGAGTAGCTACATTTTCTTAGACTATTGATCCCTTAGTAGCAGTGAACTATAAACTTTACAAGACAAAAAATAAACAGTAAGGAATATTTTATGCACTTTGAGCATATATACTTTCACGGCAACGTCACAAAAACGTGAGAATTTTTGTTCGGTTCTAAGTCAGTAGATTTTAAATGCACGTGAACATTTATAACAAACAAAAAATACTGTTATCATAATGTTTTACGGAATTACAAAGATTCATCATTTTAGATGAGTACACTTATTGATTAATATATATTTAAATTTCCTAAATGTACTATGTACTTTGTGTGTGTGTATTTATTTGATACAAGTTAAATTAAGTTATAAAATAAGATTACACAAAAAATGAGATCTTTAGTAGGATAACCAACTTTTTTCTTAGACGCTGTGATAAATCTGCTAAGTTTTTCCTTCCCACGTAACTACGACCTTAATCATGCATTTAAAAGATTTGTTTGGGGATTAGCTTTAAGGTCTTCAGAACGTTGACAGAATAAAAATGCTTAGAACAATTAGGTGCATACATTTTATTCTCATGCTTGGCATGTAAAAACAGTGTTGGGGACGGTAGAGGATCAGAAAAAGTGTCAGGGGTGGATCGGAGAGTAGCGTAAGAAAGCTAAATGTGGGGCTAGTACATTTTTGAGCTGTGTCCAGATCACGTAAAAAACGATCAAATCTTACATTATTTTGTGAGGAGCTATTTGTAAAAAAGTTCTTTTTTGGAGGGGGGGGGGGCTGTAAGAAACGTATAGAACAGAATTGTAACAATAACATGGTAGAGTTATGTGGAAGTCCCCTTAATTTCACTTTTGTCCTCATAATTCCCATTACATGCATGTGATTGTCTGCATAAGTACCCTCTGAGAAAACGCAGACACACACGTACACACACTAATACGTGCGCGCGCGCGCACGAGTGTGTGTTCGTGTGTAAGTGTGTGTGTGTTAGTGAGGCTTAGCCTCCTGCGGGCTTTGCACGCCAACCCAAAGAAATATTTAAAACTTAAAAATTCAATAACTCAAAATGATTTTCAATTAATATCTACAAAATAATGGACTTGTTAGAGAAAGAATCAATTGTTTCCCAGTTTGTTCACGCTTCCTAATGAATTTGTAAAAGAAAAATGAACATTTCTGTATAATCGTACGAATTACCATTCAGTAACAAATATTTATTAATCTTGTTTCGTAGCAGTGATATTGTAATGGGTACAAAAATGAAAGTGTGAAAGTTTTATGATTATGAAGATGGTGTTTAAAAATATACGACAATTTTTGTAATTATAAAGTTTCTAATATGAAATTTAAGGCTGTCCTGTTCCTAAATTTTGTAAAATTAATTCTTTATCAAAATTTACTATTTTCGAAGTGATTGTCAAAGTTATAACATGCATAAAAAATTTTGTAGTGCGAGAATTTCTATTTTCTTTAATGCCAGAATTTACTAGTAATTTAGTGTCTTTAAATATGAGTTTTTTTTATATTTTCACTTGTTAAAAATTAAATTTTCAAGAAATATTCTATATTTTTGAAAAACCTAATTTCTTAAAGAAAAATAAAAATTATGAGAAATAAATGACAAAAAAATTAAAAAATTGCTTACGATCAAAAATTTCTTGCCGTACAATGTTTTTAATAATAGCTTGGTTCTCCAAATCATTTTGTATAAAAATATTCTCAGGATTTTTACATTTTGATACTAGTACGTATAGTTGACCATAAAAAAACAAAGGTCTTTTATAGTAAAATCTCAATTTATCAAAACATTAGCCTTACGATTTATTGATTGCCATAGAAATAGCTAGAGCTAGTAGAAACTGTTTTTGGTATATAATAAACGGTAACGATAAATTATTGCTTGTATTTAACGTGAATCTTGGAATAACGACAACATCACCAGACATTCACCAGTTATTATTTCTGCTTCTAAATTATATTTAAATATCTTTGATTATACGTTGTCTAGTGCCATTGCACAACCCATTCAATATACTTAAGTTTCTTATTAGTATAACAATAGCACCTTTTTCAAACTTATAACAAGATTACTGGTAAATTAAATAAAAAATGACTACGTCTACACAGAAAAAATTTTTTCAATCAACTTTTTTTTAAGGATTCTTGAAGGCATTTTTAATCACTTACTGCAGATTTACCCATATAATATACATATACTATATAAGGATAGGATTCACAATTACTTGTGAATCTCAATTTTTGTTAGATATTACACTGGTATTATTTANAGTATAACAATAGCACCTTTTTCAAACTTATAACAAGATTACTGGTAAATTAAATAAAAAATGACTACGTCTACACAGAAAAAATTTTTTCAATCGCCATGCTGCTTCCATGGGGCTAAAATAGCGGTCATCTGCATAATCTGATATTTAATAAGAAATTTTTATGTCATCTTTTTCGTTAATCGTATCTGTTTCGTTATCTTATGTGATGCTCTATCTTTTCTTTAATGAATACAATTAAAAAAATACTTTATACTTTGAATGGATGCACAATACTTAACATTAATGTGGCAATTATATTTGGTTAAGAAGAATGGATTGTATGGTACTACCATTGAACTATTAACTAAAACTTTTTCATTGCTATTTTTGATTCTATACATATGATTACGACATCTATTGTCACTTTTTTTGTGATTTTGTAATACATTTTTTTTAAAAACAGTATCATAAGTAAACTTTTGTTGGAACTTTTGTATAAATTTTTTGATAATTTTTAAGACATGGACTATCTTTACCATCAGATCCATGAAGCATCTGTTTAGTAACTAACTTTCGTATTTGTGAATCAAGTGGAATTTCCGCTTAAATATATTTATTTATGTCGATAGTAGTAAATAATTTATTGTTAATATGAAATAATACAATAATATGAGAATGAGGTAATAATCTTTTTAGAAAGTTGAAAGAATATAAATAAAGGTACCGTGAATAGAGCGTAGAAAGTTCGACTATTATGATCCCGTTAAATATTATCGACAATAATTCATGAGAAAATTGAAAGGGACTCCGTCTTCAGGATTCCAATGAGATGAGCATGGGCAACGATATGGACAATAAAAATTATTAATTCGTATCATTTTCATTTATTTACATAAGATTTTCTATTACAACGTGGATCGGATGCTTTAGTCTAAATACATGAATGCTCACGCGTGTCTTTGGGTTAATTTATAACAATGATTATAACTATTCGGACAATAATTTTCACGGTTCGGAGTCAATATCGACGCACGCAAAGGGGGAGAGGACAATACCTTGCTATGCGGCTTGAGCCAAGTCGGTTTTTATTTTCCGTCATCCTTTAGAGTTTTGTCCCTCAGCTTCGACCCTTGGTAGCGACTTCAAGGCCAGGCTTTTGGACTACCCTTTTCTCCTAGGTCAGCTGAAGATGTGCAAAACAAATCGAGTCTTGGACGTTGCGGTGTCTCTCGATGCCCCTTGGCTTAAGTCTCTCTGACTTCCTTTTTTTTGTGAATCCGGGCGTCTTTCTTCTTGCTATCGATAGCTACTACTACTCCGGACTCCTTCGCAACTCACTACTGGATTTTCGGGGGCTCATATCTACGGCCCCCCTCTTAGCTCCGGCATTGACGCCTCTGCCGCTGACGAGCGGCGCGACCACATCTAGACGCTGTTACAAAGTCAATGGTATAAACGTAAGCAATAACTTTTTCAAAAGTATTGTGTTTAGTTTTATCGTCTAAGATTAATTGTAATTTCATATGAAAAAATCAAATAACAATATTTGGTATATTATTAAGAGTGGTACCTTCAGAAAAGTTTTTTTAAGTTTACTTTGTTTCCAACCACTGAGGCTTACATGTAACGGTAAAAAAAAAATCCGGTCGTCCAAACTTTCGCATTATTGCCGTTGAATCTTGATAGTGTTATTCTATTGCTTTCTATCATAATATATTCATGCAAAAAAATTGATGCGTTAATCTTACACCACTTCATGAACTTAAATTAAAAAAAGGTACAATAATAATGTTAATTAAAAGTTTAAGTATATCAGACGGCTTATATAACGGTACACGATTGTAAATTACTTAATTATTGAAGTATAACTTAGAAGGCGAAATACGTACTAGAGAAGACATTGGACTAAAGTTTTTGTTCCAAGAATTACACTCAATACCAAAACTACTTTATAATTATCTTTTCATTTTATAAAGAAAACAATTCTCATTCGTTGTAGCATTTGCTATGACTATAAACAAGTCTCAAGGTCAAAGTCTTGATAATCTGGGATTATAATTGAAAAAACTGTAAATTCCTCATCGTCAAGTGTACGTAATTTTCTTAAGATGCAAAAATAAAAATAAACTTATTGTTTTAATTGATAGAGAAAATGTTTTAAATATTGAAAATATTGTTTGGAAAGAAATTTTTGATTATATGTAATAATTTTTCTAATAATTACAACATGATTTAAATATTCTTATATGTATAGACAAAATATATTACCTCATAATACATCCCATGAATATTTCCTGTGTTTATCTATTCTACTCATTGCAACATTTATTTAAAACAGAATAGGAATAGACCTAAGTTTTCGTGGCTTAATAGGGGTTTTAGAAGTCAACTCATTTAATGAATCATCTTACTGCGAAACTTCCACGGTTTATAATAATGATAAACTAAATGTAATTCACGCTTTGCGTAACGACCCCTAATAAATCAATTATGAATTTAAATTCTTTTTTGACAATGAGATAAATCATAGCAAAAAAAAATCTGAAAGTATTCAGCAATATAGCAGATCAAAAATAAAAGATTAGTATATACGACACGAACACGTCTGTATACATATCAAGGTCAAAAAAGACAGTATGATCCCTGTCAGATTCTTCAAAAGTAGTGAATGGGGAGGGGGGCACGAAAAACTACGTTAGCGCTGTAGAGGATCTGTGGTGGGTGGTGAGGGGGGAGGAGGGGTTGGAAAAAAACTGCGATATGTCTAAATAAAGGAGAAAATGACGGGTTTTTACCTTATTTCGTGGGGGGGGGTGGAGGCATGGTGGGGGTGTATGGGGATCTATGGAAAGGCAGTAAGGGGGTGGTATGGGATGCCCCATCGAGATAACTATATTATATAGGAAGATATACATGTATTCATGTATATGGCATTTTTTCTGAACGGGAGATCCCCTGCTATCTAAAATTGGTTTGGGTTATTCAAACTCTATAGATAGTCAAAAGAAAGGTTTAGACCTCTTGTTTTAATTGCTTAGTGGCATGTGTAAAAAATTCACATTGCAGATCCAATATAGCTGTCGAAACAACGTGACCTACACCTTTTTTCTGCTAAATTGATTATAAAACTTGCTGCATAAACCTGATTGGATTCGACAAAGGCTTAAATGAAATATATTGGAACCTCATTTTTAAAACTATATGAAAAAAATTAACTGTGGGCCATAATATCCAAAATGGTGGCCAAAAACACGTGACATATGCGTTTTTCACCAAAATTGAGGAAAAACAAATTTTCTTTCTCCCTCTAATGTCTTAACAAGACCTAAATGAGCGACTCATAAATATCTTTCATAAATTTGAAATCGTCATATTTTGGGAAACAAAATGACATCCACATTTACGTGAAAAAAGCACTTTTTCATAAAAATTGCTTATAAGGGAGCTTTTTCAGGTCTTGCGTCGATTTGAAAGAGCTGTAATGGGGACTCTTAATTTTTTTCTACAATGAGGGTGTCGCATTACTATTTCAGCTCCACATAAGTTCCAACAAGGCAGCTAAATCATCGTGGTATTAGTATTCTCGTACTTAAATGTATGAGAAACCCATTGTTAATCAAATTGTATAGCACTCATTGGTAAGTAATATTTTAATGTTTCTCAAATAATATGGCAAAACAAACCACGTGACATGGTCAGTGTCTCGTTCCATTCAATAGTTATTGTCAGATATACTTCTTTTTTTTTTAAATAAAAAACTGAATGTATGTTAGTCATAATAGAATTAACGATTAAAAAATATGCGAATACGACGGTTTACCTGTCATTCTTTATTCAATATAAGACAACCCTAATCGTCTGCCTAAGTGGAAGACAACAATGAGGGTTGTTAAATGATTAATAATAAACATAAAAATTGTAAATAAACACTTAGCACAAGATGTTTAATGGTTACGGATCTTTTTTTAATTTTTTCGCAAAATAATAAAGAAATCTTGGTAAAAATAAGCTTCTAACTTATAAATTTTATGTTATAAGCGGATAAAAAATTATCAGCTGTCTTTTGTATGAACTAATGTCAAGTATTTGCGAGTGGAACCCTATTCGTAGTGCAATGGATGATAGCTATTTGTAGGTTGAGACAGATCTGAGTTGCGATACGCATTATAAAAGTAGCCCAAAAATAAGATTTCAAATTTTTAAAAGTTAATATGCTAAGGACTTAAAAATGTTATATACAAAATATATACTTTGTTTGAAGCGAGAAGATGCAATATAGTAGTAGAGATAAGAAAAGAAGTTAATATACTGATAATTATAAATCAAAGTTAAGGTGTTAATACAGTAGTTACAATAGCAAAAGTTATGTGTCAATCAAAAGATAACAAAGTTATAATTTAAATTTGGAAGTGGCTCTTGTTATTAATTCTATAAAATGTGACGATTAGAAAAAATAGTTGATACAAAGAAAGTAATAATTATAAATATGAGTTAAGTAGCTCATGTTTGGCCGTTTGAGAACCTTTCGAGAAAATTTTATGTTCAAAGCAGGAAAAACGAATAAACATACATAAGCAAACGTGTGCAGCAGTGTTGATTTGTTTACATAGATTTAACAATATTTTGTCTGACTAATTTCTATTGTCTAGAGTTTGACTTACATAAATTTTACAATTATATGCAATAATTTGTATGTATATGTATTATAAACTATGGTATGTAAATCTTACAGCACTTGTCAAGCACACTTGCTTTCCTATTAAATCATCGATCACTAATAACAAAATTTCATCAACTATTTAGGTGTATGAAAGGAAATAGGTGGCTACAAATATGATGTGCAAAATATTGGTTGCTCGAAGTTGTTAGGAGCTAATGAATATTAAAATTCTATAGCATTTTAATGACATAAGAACTTTTTGATCAATGACTTTTTTTGTCGCACTAAAAAAATATAATTTTTCATGATATGTGGAAAAGTTGAAGCACTATTAAACCTTTAACAGGGGCACTAGTCCCCCGTCCACTCCGCTGCAGATACACACGCCAACGCCACAGACGCCTTCCGATCCACACCCCCGACCACCACCACAGAGAGCCACCCCAGCTGCCCATCGTCACCTCATATTTTAAGAGGATGCCCCTATCCACCACCTAGGAAAGCGCTTGGTATGGAGAAACTAGCGAAAACCCCACGCGGAAGCAGTAGTAGTAGTGGTTGTAGTAGTAAAAGTAGTATTAGTAGTAGGGGTTATTCAAACTCTATAGATAGTCAAAAGAAAGGTTTAGACCTCTTGTTTTAATTGCTTAGTGGCATGTGTAAAAAATTCACATTGCAGATCCAATATAGCTGTCGAAACAACGTGACCTACACCTTTTTTCTGCTAAATTGATTATAAAACTTGCTGCATAAACCTGATTGGATTCGACAAAGGCTTAAATGAAATATATTGGAACCTCATTTTTAAAACTATATGAAAAAAATTAACTGTGGGCCATAATATCCAAAATGGTGGCCAAAAACACGTGACATATGCGTTTTTCACCAAAATTGAGGAAAAACAAATTTTCTTTCTCCCTCTAATGTCTTAACAAGACCTAAATGAGCGACTCATAAATATCTTTCATAAATTTGAAATCGTCATATTTTGGGAAACAAAATGACATCCACATTTACGTGAAAAAAGCACTTTTTCATAAAAATTGCTTATAAGGGAGCTTTTTCAGGTCTTGCGTCGATTTGAAAGAGCTGTAATGGGGACTCTTAATTTTTTTCTACAATGAGGGTGTCGCATTACTATTTCAGCTCCACATAAGTTCCAACAAGGCAGCTAAATCATCGTGGTATTAGTATTCTCGTACTTAAATGTATGAGAAACCCATTGTTAATCAAATTGTATAGCACTCATTGGTAAGTAATATTTTAATGTTTCTCAAATAATATGGCAAAACAAACCACGTGACATGGTCAGTGTCTCGTTCCATTCAATAGTTATTGTCAGATATACTTCTTTTTTTTTTAAATAAAAAACTGAATGTATGTTAGTCATAATAGAATTAACGATTAAAAAATATGCGAATACGACGGTTTACCTGTCATTCTTTATTCAATATAAGACAACCCTAATCGTCTGCCTAAGTGGAAGACAACAATGAGGGTTGTTAAATGATTAATAATAAACATAAAAATTGTAAATAAACACTTAGCACAAGATGTTTAATGGTTACGGATCTTTTTTTAATTTTTTCGCAAAATAATAAAGAAATCTTGGTAAAAATAAGCTTCTAACTTATAAATTTTATGTTATAAGCGGATAAAAAATTATCAGCTGTCTTTTGTATGAACTAATGTCAAGTATTTGCGAGTGGAACCCTATTCGTAGTGCAATGGATGATAGCTATTTGTAGGTTGAGACAGATCTGAGTTGCGATACGCATTATAAAAGTAGCCCAAAAATAAGATTTCAAATTTTTAAAAGTTAATATGCTAAGGACTTAAAAATGTTATATACAAAATATATACTTTGTTTGAAGCGAGAAGATGCAATATAGTAGTAGAGATAAGAAAAGAAGTTAATATACTGATAATTATAAATCAAAGTTAAGGTGTTAATACAGTAGTTACAATAGCAAAAGTTATGTGTCAATCAAAAGATAACAAAGTTATAATTTAAATTTGGAAGTGGCTCTTGTTATTAATTCTATAAAATGTGACGATTAGAAAAAATAGTTGATACAAAGAAAGTAATAATTATAAATATGAGTTAAGTAGCTCATGTTTGGCCGTTTGAGAACCTTTCGAGAAAATTTTATGTTCAAAGCAGGAAAAACGAATAAACATACATAAGCAAACGTGTGCAGCAGTGTTGATTTGTTTACATAGATTTAACAATATTTTGTCTGACTAATTTCTATTGTCTAGAGTTTGACTTACATAAATTTTACAATTATATGCAATAATTTGTATGTATATGTATTATAAACTATGGTATGTAAATCTTACAGCACTTGTCAAGCACACTTGCTTTCCTATTAAATCATCGATCACTAATAACAAAATTTCATCAACTATTTAGGTGTATGAAAGGAAATAGGTGGCTACAAATATGATGTGCAAAATATTGGTTGCTCGAAGTTGTTAGGAGCTAATGAATATTAAAATTCTATAGCATTTTAATGACATAAGAACTTTTTGATCAATGACTTTTTTTGTCGCACTAAAAAAATATAATTTTTCATGATATGTGGAAAAGTTGAAGCACTATTAAACCTTTAACAGGGGCACTAGTCCCCCGTCCACTCCGCTGCAGATACACACGCCAACGCCACAGACGCCTTCCGATCCACACCCCCGACCACCACCACAGAGAGCCACCCCAGCTGCCCATCGTCACCTCATATTTTAAGAGGATGCCCCTATCCACCACCTAGGAAAGCGCTTGGTATGGAGAAACTAGCGAAAACCCCACGCGGAAGCAGTAGTAGTAGTGGTTGTAGTAGTAAAAGTAGTAGTAGTAGTAGTAGAAGTAGTAGTTTTTTTTTTTTTTTTTTTTTTTTTTTTTTTTTTTTTTTTTTTTTTTTTTTTTTTTT
>NW_019379564.1:614616-626422 GCF_000648655.2 Copidosoma floridanum
AAAAAAAAAAAAAAAAAAAAAAAAAAAAAAAAAAAAAAAAAAAAAAAAAAAAAAAAACTACTACTTCTACTACTACTACTACTACTTTTACTACTACAACCACTACTACTACTGCTTCCGCGTGGGGTTTTCGCTAGTTTCTCCATACCAAGCGCTTTCCTAGGTGGTGGATAGGGGCATCCTCTTAAAATATGAGGTGACGATGGGCAGCTGGGGTGGCTCTCTGTGGTGGTGGTCGGGGGTGTGGATCGGAAGGCGTCTGTGGCGTTGGCGTGTGTATCTGCAGCGGAGTGGACGGGGGACTAGTGCCCCATGCCTCTATCGGTGTGGATGCATAGGCCGGCTCTGCTTGTGCTCCTTGTTCTTCACTTTTTGCTGCTTCCGTGGGTGGCACTTCATTGCTTGATGTGGGCCAACAAAAACTAGCACCCGTCACGTATAGAAGTTCGCGGCGGTTAAAGCATTCTTCTTAGATACATGCATTACACATTCTTACTAAACAAACACGGGGACACTTACTGATTGTTCTGGGTTGCGTGTGGTTGGTCCTTTTTCGGGCTTGCGTTGCAGGCCTGGTGGCAGGTAAAGCCGGATGATGAGGCCCACGTAAGTCTGGGTAACTATATTTGATATGGCTGTACGCCTTATAAACAAAAAAGACGTGGTCGGCCAATTAATCTATGCTTACTACAAGTGAGGAGGCTATATAGCGGTACCTTAGTGCCTCACGCCAGCCCGTTTTATTGGGTTTTCTGCGCGGTCGTGGGACTGTACCCTGCCGCTCGTCTCGCTGGGATGACTGTTGTGTACTAACAAATACATACATTACATACGAACACCATTGTTACACTTGTTACTCAATGCCAGGGCAGTCTTCGTGGGTGGGACTGAGGGAGAATGGTGACTTTCGGCTAGCCCGAGCAAGTAGCGGTTTTCTCTGTTAACAGAGAGGGCTGCTGCCCTAGTTTTAACCCTTTTTAAATACGCATTTCTAGAAAAAAAGGGTAGTGCTGGCCTTTGCGCGTCAGTACGACACTAAAAAGATGCCAAAATAAAAAAGCCTTGAGTTGAAAGACAGGCTTATGTGGACCCACGCTGTGCTAGGTACTTTTCATTTATCAGCAAGGGAAAGCATTAATCTTATAGTGGTGCTGGATAAGTAGGCGGCCTACTATGAAGCGTTAGACAAGATGCTGGTCCTCAGGGACCCCGAGTTCTTTGTAGAACTTGAGAGCATCAGCACCTCTAGCAAATGGTGTCAAGTTAGCTCGTTAATGCTGTGAGACGTGATATTCTCCTTCGTGGCTCTACCCTGAAGTAATACTTACGTGGTTTTGGGGCGGATTAAAAGCCTCGTGGCATGGGGGGGGGGTTTAAGTGGGTATGGGTGATCTAATAAAAAAACCCACCAAGTTCCACACTACTGCTTTCCCTGCGGTGTGCCTCAATGCATTTTTTCTTCCTCCACAAAAAAAAAAAAAAAAAAAAAAAACCACTACTACAACTACCTCTGTCACATGTAGAAGTTAGCAGATGTTATCAAATTCTTCTAAGTTACAGGCATTGCACTTTCACTACACTAACATAGTAATAGTCACGAGTTTTCTTAGATTGTGGGTAGCGGGATCTTTTGCTGGCAGGAGGGAGGTCTTTTTCTCTTCACCCAGGTTCTCCGTATCAAAATAAAGGATGAAAACGCCATTTTTTTGTAGATTTTCTTTCATACCAAATATTATTAGACATTAGTATGAACTGTGATGTAAATTAAATTACGTATACTTAATATTTTAAATATTTGTACAGCTTCCACTTATGATATTTATAAAGTTAAGTATGATACCTCCAAATAATAAGAGTAACATCTCTTCACAAAGTCCTTGCGGAAATGAGTGCTCATTGACTTTAATAATGCTTTTTTATTATCACTTATGATTCTTCAGGGCTTGAAAGATAGAAAAAATGTTGTCATAAACTTTTATACAGCACAGTATTTCTACAAGTTTTTCGGCTTATTAAAACAAAAGCATAAGAGACAACCTATAATTTGTACAATGTTAGTTATAAAATGTAACAATTGTTTTTATGGCGTAATAAGCTTGCTAGTATAACGACCAACGGAATGCAGTGCTAAAGTTTATGGTCCTACTAATAAAATAATTTAGGAAATCGTATTTACTTATTTAATCCCACTATTATAAAAAATACTCCATTGGATTTGTCTAATGTACTCTAGTTAACTCGAAATAACTATTCGCTATCAAGAATTTGATGGAGTGAATAAGAAATCCTGATCAAGTTCTCGTCTAATTAAGCCTTCTGTGTCCGATAAATATAACAATATATATTGTTATTAACAGTGTTTAACAAATGTGATATAAGCAAGTGAAGGGACGTAGCATCAAAGTGGCAAGCGCTCGTGCGTTAGTGGGTCTGATTTAGCATCATGGCTGGTTCTGGCAGTGCCACTGGCTCCTTAATGAAAGTTATTGAAACAAACAACAATAGGAAATGCAAATATCTAAAGAATGTATGCAATAACGGCTTACCTCTAGGGTCAGGCCTCTCTAAAAAGGTAGAGAAAAAAGCCTGGAATAAGAAAATCAAGTGAAAATTGCCACCGCAAATAAATATACTCTTACCTAATCCTGGAACAAACCTCGCTTAGTGAATTCAAAGAATAACTTCGAGAATATTAGCCTTCAAAATATAATATACATCAAATTGATTAGTCTGGATCACCATGATAAATGATGATGGATAAAAGATTAATAAAATTAGAGTAGCAGGCATCCTGATTAAAAATAATCTCAAATAAAAAGTTATTGAACAGAAAACATGACAGAATGTGGACAATGTCTGCAAGTCCCCAGCTGAGGCTGACTTAGTCATTCAAAGTAACCCTATAATCTCACATTTTAATGTACAACTGCTTACACCTAAATCTTAACAATCAAGAAAAAGTATGATCAAGTTTATCCTAGTGAATATACAGAACAATAAGTAACGTAAGAAGTAGAATTTGATACAAGAGTTATGCGAAAAGTTTCATAGGAAGAACAGATAACCCAATGCTTTTCCACAAAAGAAGCGGATACCCAGTGAAATGGTACTTCTGACTTTTGAAGGGCGTAACTTGCATATTGAAATTTTATACAATGTTGCTTATGTAATGGTTAAATTTTACTTGAGCAAGTCACTATAAGGCTTTAACAATTTTATGTTTTGCCACGTCACGTCCAAGTGCGACCCACACTCAGAATTGTCAGTCAAAACGCTCTATGCATAATGTACATCAAAACTAAATATGAGGACTCACGGTTCATCGATGCCTCCAAGTGAGCTAACTGTAAGGGCGATCACAAGTGTATCAACATTGGCTGTCTAGTCTGGCAAACGCACTATAGAGTTAATGTAATTATAGTGTTTGATGAGAAGTCTCCAATGAAAGCCATAATTTAAGTTTTCGGAGAGCAAAGAAAGCAGCAAGAATAAACGGAACCAACTCTCCAAAACTTGGAGTATCAAAAAAAAAAGATCTACTCAACAACCGCATCCGGAAATACAAGGAATAACAAAAAACAAAGTACATCAACAGAACCCCCCATGTGGCAAGATGAATAACTCAGCTCCCACAATAGTTTTAATATTTGCTTTCCCCTCTACTTCTTTTTATACTTAACAGATGTTGTATTTATCATAGAAATATATCTGAAGTCTAAAGACTGTCTTAAGATCACAGTAATTGAATTAATTAGATCCGATGAATTTTATGACATTAAAGGAAGAGAAACAGCCTTTTTTATTACAAATAATATAGTTTTCAATGTTTTAGATTGTATCCTGACCCCCGACAGCCTTGAAATGGGATAGATTAAAATATAAACTGGTAGAGGAGTACACGTATTGAAGGAGTTATATATTGCTGTTTTCTGTAAATTACCAGAGCAGGGTTATATTTGGCTGCTATGAGTTAGTGAAAATGAAATGATAATTAATCTTGTGTTCTAACTAATTATTGAAACACAAACGATTGTTGAAACAGAGTTGATAACTGCTTCTTATTTCTAAAAACATTTTTTTCGTTTCAGATCAAACTATGTACTTTAGTCACATGGATGGAGAGGGGAGCCAGTTTTATGATAAAATCACCTGGTACATTAGCGTTGATCCAAGAAAAAAAATCATGATCTCGTTCTTATGGAACACCTAATTTGTAGTCTATTAGGTTGGACCAGTTCGGGACTGGGGGACAATGAGCTAAAAGACAAATTTCTACGGACTCTACTAGTGACAGGCAGCTTTAGTGTCAAAGCTCTATAAATGAGCTCAGAGATTGTAGCAGATCTCAACAATAAGGCATAGGACCAAGAATGGTCACTTTAAAGAGTTTTAAGATTTTACCAATGCAGCAATTTTTCCTGTAGTCTTACAGTTGAAAAAAGTACTAGAAAATGATAAGGTTCACATGGATTAAGAGTTTTTACTGACTAACTTTTTGAACTTAACAAAACTATAGTCAGAACTTTTTTATCAGCTCAACCAGACAAGGAGGATCTTTTGAATTGGTAATTTTTACAGCAAGATTTGGAGGGCCTTAAGTAACGTGCATTATACTTTGATTTTTGTGGGTGATAATTTGAAAAGTATTATTGACGGTACTCGTGCAATGGTAAAAATTATCAAGAAACTAAGGTCTGTATAAAGGTTGGCTTTAAGACATACGAACCAGAACTTGCCTGGCTGGTACAGTCACACAACTAGAAGGAAGGCTTTACTGTTTGATTTTCTGGGATCGATTAACTGTTTCTCTGTTTTTACGGACAATGTAGGTGAGAGGTGTGTAGGAGCTTAGCCCTGGTGTTTATTAATGTTTATAAACATTAAGTTTAAATGCACCTAATACACCAGGCTATTCTGGGGTATGTTTTTCCAAGTACTTTTCCTCCTTTCTATTGGTAACTTCGTGTCCTGGCGAATGCGGAACGATTACCCTAGATTTAAGTGTTAATCACTCCAATGCCACTACCTTCCCAATCGTGAGTGCGTAGTGCCCAGAGTAGTGCCCTTAGCAGAAACCTGATGAATAACAACGTAAAGTTCAATCGTAATAGTTTAAACATGGTGAACGGTATAAATTTCCATTCTTATATCATTATTAAGTAATCAGGCTCTAATGAAGAGGAATCGATTAGGAGGGCATTACTACTTGAGAGGGCAGTTTTTCTTGCTGTAATAAAAACAAATTCCAAAGTTTGTCTTCGGTAGATTCAAATATGGTATCAATACTTTTTTCGTACTACCCACTACATTATGCTTTTTGCACATTATTGTTAATAACTGACGAACTCCTTTTAGGTAAAGTATAACATTGAATGTGCCATCAACAAACATGTCATTTTGTTTATTAAACTTATTAAAAAGATTATGATCTATTCATATCAAATAACCGTTGTTTGTATCTAACGAAACTATGTGTGCAGATAATTTTGCTTGTTTGTCCTCAGCCTTTGTCACTAATATTTCTGTGTTTTTTACAATGTCATCAGCAAATTCTTTTATTAATTTGTATCGGGATTTGGCAGACTCAATGATCGTCACCTTTTTTCGGGCTCCTTGCATTGATTTTTACACTGATGCATAATCAATTTCACTACCATATACCTTGTTGCTAAAATAAGCGCCAGAAAATTCTTAACAGTTAGAAAAACCGTGCAATAGCAGTAATAACGTTGAACATGAAAAAAAAAGCATAAAACATTTGTTTGATGGAACCAATCTAAAAGTTGGATAATACAGGTACACGTTTTAACAGATTTCTTTAACATGTTTTTTTATGGATAAAAATCTAGAGTAATTTTTTTCAGCCTAAAATATTCTTTTGCTTTTAAGGTGACATGTAACTAAATAAAACACTGTAAAAAGACAAAATATTCAGATAAACGGCTGATAAGGATGTCCTGAGTTTTTTCCCTTAAATTTACAGCCCTTTATAATGGAAATTCTTCAATAAAAGTAACTTGGAAACCTATTTCTAACTTAGACTCTTATCGATGACCAAAATTCTATGTTATAAGTTGCATGATAGTTTAGCAGAAGTACTGCAGTTGTTTATCAAAAAATTAAAGCAGATTGAGTAAGTAGCAAGCTTTTTAATAATGTAATAATACTTATGGAGAAAGGAAAAGAGAGAGAATGTTAAGATATAGTCACAGCAGTGGTGCGAGTGTACATGCCATACATATATTTTGCGTTGACTCACTTACTCGCTTGTTTTCTTGGCTCAATTGTTCGCTTGTTTGCCGAACTAACCACCCATATGCTACGCACCTAAAAAAGTTTGACTTTAAAAGATTTTAGTCTTATATGTCCAAGAAAATATCTGTTAAAGAGATTGGCTGATTAGCTCCTTTTAGAGCTTGGTAGAATTTATATCTTTCTTAGCACTTAGATTTTTTTTTTTATTTTTTTAGCGCATTAAAAAAACAGGACCTTTTTTAGCTGTGTTTTAAATTGATATATTTTTGTATCAACTGATTTACATATATATCGATGAAGCCACATAATGGCTCTGTCGGTAGCGTGTCTGCCAACAGATCTGGATGGCTGGAGTTCAAATTCCACTCTAGACAAAAATTTTCATTATTACATGAGGTTTTTTTCTGGAAAGAATTTGAGCTTCATTAAAAACCTACTGATTTTCCTGCCGTTTCACACCTACCGTTAATTAACCAACGTATGGCTAAATACACTTTATAGTGTCAAAATAGCCACGTCTTAGCCCCTTAAGGGGCGATGATGAATATAAGAAAAAAAATTTATAAATATCGATAGTTATATCGTACTATTCATCAGTCATACTAATTTACAGATGACTTTAACAAGAATATATATATATATACATAGAAAACTTGCATGAAAATTTTTTTTTGTTGGAATAAAAGTGCATGGCTGACCAATAAATTAATTTATCACAAAAGCATTGAATGCCCTTTTCTTATGATAAATTAATAAAAAAATTATTACGCATAAATAAAAATACATCAAACTAAGAGATTTTCATAATACTCGTTTTTTAAATTAGGTGATCTATTAAAAAAACTCTTAACCAATATTTATTAGTTTTTATTACTAACAATTATAGCCGTTAACCTTTCAAAAGTTTATTTAAAATTAAGCATTAAAATATTGATATGATTTCTTTGCCAGGTCATCAAAAGCCACTCGTAATGATCCTATTTAATTTGCAGCCTTCATTTTAAGTTGTTCTCTTAAAATTTGTTTTCTTAACAATTGGTACGTAATTTTCGAACATGTGAATTTTTTTTACTACCTTATAGCTATCAGAATTGTCCTGAGCATCGCATGTAAGCTTCGTTTTATATTTTTTATTAATAGTACTATAAGTTAAAAGAAACTATTTAGTTAAATTAGATATTGATTAAAAAAGAAGCTATAAGGTCAATGAACCCATATTAGTTTGCGTACATATATTCGTTCACTCTACTTTTATTTTTATTTTCTTTATATCAAAAGTTACTGATTTTAAGAAAAAAAAACATTTATTTCACTATAAGATACCTCAAAATATTTTAGTATTAACATGAAAAAACAGACACAGTGATGTTCCTAAAAAAAATAAAAGTTCCCGTGCGAGTAGAAAGTGTCTCTTGCTTATCGTGAGAAACGTACTATAATCAAAGTACTATAATTATACAAATCATACAATCAGTGTAACCGTATTATTTTCAAAAAAAATTTTTTACTTTCTGACCAACTAAAAAAAAAGTAAGAGATTTTGGCAAACATCTTGCTTTATAAGGAGAGAGAATATGGACATTTACCTAACCTCTTGAACGAATTCTTGATCGTCTTACATAGACGCATAAGAAAAAGCTAAATTAAGTCAGGAAAAAGAATCACTGAAAATTGAGAAACTAAAGCAAATGAAGAAATAGTTATTATGTTTCAAAAAAGATGCCCTTATTTTTATATAATGTATCAATAAGTGTTTTTAACTAAAATTGTTTTTTTATATTATATTTAATTAATAAAGTACTCATCCTTCATGCATTATTATTATCCAGTTATTCGTCCGAAGTTCATTAATAAATACTTCTTATTCGGGAGCATCATTTCTTACTGAACTTATGTCAGTATCTTCAACATATCCCTTTAACGAACGAACACAGGGTCACGTGAGAACAATTTGTGGTACATGACGATCGTTTGCGAACGAAAATAGAGACGTTAACATAGACATTTTTTAAATAATTTTTAAATCAAAAGATAAACAGTTAAATATTGTTTTTGACAAAAATTCATGTGATTCCAATAATAATGGTGTTAAAGAAAAATTTCTTTCTCACATATAAGGTTAAGCGGACGGATGTAGCAACATTGACCTTATTACAAATTCAAAATTTGATTTTTATTTCCTACTTTATATTGTTTTGACTTTTGGATCTTTAACACAGAAATTGTATCCTTAGTGATATTCACCTGGTTGCCTTACTCCAGATTTTTAAATTTTCTTTGTAATTTTCTTTGTTAAGTATAATAAGAGATTAACAAAGAACTATAGTGCATTGGTTGAAATAACATCGATACTCTAAGAATTTGGCATGCAGAAACTGTAAAAGGTAGCTCTAATTTTATTAAACCAGGTATATAAGAGTCTAAATTAGAAATTATTAACATTGCTCCCACATTGTTATATCGCAATGCATTGTCGTGACTAATAACCTAATAATAAACCATAATACAGTTATTATTACAGCTTACAATTGATAATTATTCAAAAAATTTCAGTGAAAATAATTTTCAATCATTATATTATAATAATAATCCAAAGTATTTACCGTTATAGGACAAAAAGGAGTATCATTTTGTTATCATTTTCACTCTCACCTTCAGATGTAGTTTGGATTAGCTGTAATGAAAGAAAGGCATAGAAAAATTTCTGTTTAATAGACTAGATGGAAAGCTTGGAATTTTTTTAATTGAAAACGCCTTTTTTTACAGTGTGCTCTGACTGAAAAATTCAAGTAAAACGATACTAAAGAGTAGACGCTCGGACTTCTAAACTCGAATCAAGGGCTGGCACGGTGCTGCGCTGCGGTTCACTTTAGTTAACTGTATGTATATGCATATGTGTACATCATTAAAATTTTTAACTAACTAGGGAACTACGCCTCCTGCGCACTCCACCCGCTAACCCCAAAAATTTAATCCAACATTTCTTTTCTCTATTTGTAGAGAAAAATACAATAATTGTATCTTTGTCGTAACACATAGTATTATAATTTATCAACTTACAAATTTAAACGAATGTTCACTGATTTTTAAAAATCCCATTTTTAAATCTACCCACACTTGATCAGTCTCAGCTAATCACACAACGAATAAACAGGCTTGATCACATGACCCACTGTTTTTTAAGAAAGGATTCTTGAAGCTTTAGATCTAGAACTTTTAATGCAAAATACTAAACTGACTTTTGAAAACTACAACGACTGTATTAAAGCAGTAGTCTGCAGTAACTATATTGAACAATACATAGGTTTAGAATGTCTAGTTTGTCCCAATATGTTAACGTTACGTCCACATTTTCTTCAATGTTTTTAACACTGCTAGGCGCCAATTTTTCGAAAGTGTTTGGCCAAAGCAAGCAACGACACAAGTCTTTCTCTTTGTATACTTTGACTGTAACTAGGTATATGTTATACAACTAACTGTTGCTCTCACTCTTCCTTTAATGTTAACTTTTAATCTTATTGGATTGAATCGTGGAACTGAATGCTCGTAATTGTATTTACAGAGTTTTAATTTTAAGACATTTCTGTTTTATTTTTCTCGTACTTTTATTATTATGTTTTTTTTTTTTTAATCAGGAAATATTTTGAAAAAATATTCAGCTCTTATTTATGAATAAAAGTTCAGCTATAACCACTAACTTTTTATTTTTTCTTAATGTAATTGCTATAAACTGTTGGATAAGCCCTAGAGGTTATCAATGAACTAATATGACTTCAAAATGTCTCTTGTCTAAAGTTACAATAACTAAGATGGTTAAGGCTTGTGCCGCTTTTAGAATCGTTTGGAAATCTTGGGATCGATTACAACTATCAGAAGAATTTTTTTTTTTTCAATGCAATTTATCATTGTTGTTTAATTTCCTTTATTTAGGTTTTATTTAAGTTTCTACATTATGTTGTAAGCACTTTATCCGATACGTCGAAATAAATGTATTTTTAATATTAATTCTATTTGATAATTCGTTAAAGTAATACTTCTCGTTTGAAAAGCCATTTTGTAGTTTTATAATAATAAAATAAATTCTTAGGAAAAAAATAACTTCTACAATTAAAACAATACTAAAAAATCATTAATATCTAATCGAAGAGAAAAAAGGTCCGAATGCTCAAAAAAACTTACACAAAACTTCCTAAACATTTTTTTTTTTCTTTTGTTGTAAGAAATATTTAAATACTGCGTCTTTACTTATTGTATTGACTAAATGCTTCATTCAAACTTTAATTATAAGATGTTGATGCTAGAAAAGAGTTACAATTAGTGTAGATGTCAAAATTGTATAGCTTTGACAATTATTAATCTTATACATGAAGATTAATTCTTTAATTATCAATTAAAGTTATACTCTTTTCCTGCAGGCTACCATAAATAACATTTACTTAGCTAAACTGTATTATTTCTCTCAATTATCAAGCCAAATCTTTAGTGTCCTTCTATTGCTAGTTACTGAATGTTACAATTTTTGTTAGTAAGAACATTCAATGAACAAAACAAAAAATAGTTTCGTAAAAATTGAAACTTGTTTTTAAATCCCTAATAAGGTGTATAACTTAGTTCTAACTTTAAACTGTAAAAAAAATTGTTACACAGCACTTTGATCCATTAGTAAGTAAAATTATTCTGCAAGTTTCTAAGGCATGAGAATTATTTGAAATTTTTTATTAATTTGTTGATGTTAACAGCAAACCTTCTTACTGACTTACTAGAGCAATGCACAATAACAAAGATTCTTTTCTTAATTCAGGCAAGTAATAAATAAAAGTTGGCTGTCTTTGAATCTATAGTCAACATTTTAAAATAAAAATTTGAAATTTACCTTAAATCAATGTATGGAGAAACTGTGTACGGTTGTGCCAATTTTTACTTGAGAGCCCATGACTTTGAAAGTATCGCACTGAGTGAAATGAAAATTGCTGGTCATGATAAATTGAAGACTCCTCTACATGTGCATATAAAAGTTATGACTGCAGGTACAGCCGTTTACACGAGCAAGCTATTAAAAAAAAAAAAATATGTCACAACCAACCTCATACCAGGGGCGCACAGTAGGCGAATTTGGTTTTTTTTTACTCAAAACCTAATATTTTGCGAAAGTTGATAAATAGATTAGTAATTTTTTTCATTTGTTTTGTTTGATGATAGACATTAAAGAAAAACTATGAGAATTCAGTAAAATTGAAACCTAACCTATAAATTTGTGGTAAACGTAATTTTTTTGCGGTTTTGAATACATAAAAAATAAAATAGTGCATATATAAATAATCAACAACATAACCTTAAAAACTTGTTTAATAAATTTACAACATAACCTATAACCTAACCTAAGAACTTTAAAAAATGTTAATTCAATAAAAAATTGACTAAATAGCCACACAACCTAAAACCTAATGTTTTGAACTCAGTAACCCAGGAAAAAGCAATTAAAAATTTTTTTATTAAATAAATAATCAATTAAATAACAACATCATCTTAAACACAAACAATAGTTATTATG
>NW_019379564.1:627321-649356 GCF_000648655.2 Copidosoma floridanum
GGGTATAAAAAATGGGTATTGAAAGAAAACTACGACATCTTACATTCATTGAATAAAAAAAAAAAGGAAACTGAATATTAAAAAAGTACAAATATATTTAATAATCAAAATGTACATTAATTTTGGAGTAGTACTCCTAATAAAAATAATGAATTATAAGTAAATGATGCGTTTTATGGTGAAACAAGTTATAAGTGCATATATTGTTCGGCAGTATTTTGGCCAAAAGAAAAAAAAATCAACGTGTTGTCATAAGGGAAAAGTTCGTTTTAGTCCGTTGAGTAAATATAGTTTAGAATTAAAAGAACTTTTATTTTATGATCATAATTTTAGAATACTTATCAGGTATAACAATAATGTGTTTAGCGTTGCATCTTTAATAACTAGAAAAATAGAACAAAAGGAAAAGGTATGTATAATATTAAAATTCAAGGACAAGTTTTTTATGATGCGCAAAACACACAAAATTCTGATCTTAATGAAAAACCAAAGATTAGTCAGCTATATATATGTATGATGCTTGAGAAATTGTTATTGATCTAAGGTTAAATCTGTAAATTATAGTAAGATTATAGTAAAACATATTAAAACTTTCACAAAAATTATGAAAGAAAATCCAATAGCAAAAAAGTACAAACATTTACATCAAATCACGAATGTAAAAGAACTACTAAATTATTAAATTATTTAAAAAAAAAAGTATCCAGAGAAAACATGCATACAATAGACCATTGACAGCAGTATGCAGTGCTATTATAGTTTCAGACTCTGGACTACCAAAAAGTTGAGGCTTCAATGATTCCAAAAAAAGTATTGGAAATAGACAGGAAGGGCATCAAGGAAACGAGCTGCGACAAGTTTCCAAATTATTTTCATTTGAGCATCCTAATATTTTTAAGAAATTCCTCTTTTGTTTCAAGTGTAGAAAAAAGAGGTATTCCAATACTGTCAATTATTTAAAGGATTTGATGGATGAAAGGAATTCTAGACAACTGGATAATAAAGGAGTTCAGTAAGCTAAAAAAAACTGTTTATCAAGAGAAGATAAATTGGAGCAATTAATAAATGGACTGAACTAAAAAACTCTCACTTTGTCAGAGAATGATCCACCGTGATTCTCCATTCTGAAAATTTTACCTGACTGTTGGACATTACGAGATATTATGGAGAAGTTTAATGTTTCTTTGAGAGTGGCTAAGAAGGCACGAGATTTAAAACATTACGATGGTATTTTAGCAACTCCTAGTCGAAAAAAGGGTAAGACATTACCGGACAGAACTTAGTATTGTTGTAGACTACTATGATAGTGATAATAACAGTCGCGTTATGCCAAATAAAAAGGATGTAGTGAAAATTGAGCAAGGTGATACGATTTAACATGTGCCAAAAAGATTGCTCTAATTAGATGTAAAGATTTTATATAAGTATTTTATGGAAAAACATCCTCAATTTTTATTTAGTTTTAGTAAGTTTGCAGAGTTAAAGACTTAATGGTGTGTTTTAGCTGGAGCAAGAGGTACACACAGTATGTGCGTGTGTTCAATACACCAAAATTTTAAGGGCATGTTTTATGCGTGCAACTTGATTGAACTAATGAAAGAATCGCACTATCCACCGAAAAATTATGCTGATTGCATGAAGTTTTTCCTTTGTAAGAATTCCAAGCCAAATTGTTACTTAGGAATATGTCAAAAATTTCCAAGACTCTCAGTCCTCTATTACACAAAAGCCCAAAAGCTGAAACACAATATCTTTGTATTGCTTTCTGACTGCACAACTTCAGAAAGATTTTTTTTTAAAGCAGAATGGCATTTTAATGCTACGGCACACGGCAAGGGAGCTTATGACGGAGAAGGGCAACATTGGAAAGTCAAGTAACACGTGCTAGCTTACAAGATAAAGAAAATGAAACTATTCAGAATTCTAATCAACTTTTTAACTGGGCAAAGAACAAATTTTCCAACATCACATTTTTTCACTCTGTTATAACCTGACTTGTTCAGAGTTTAGTCTTAACTGTTTTGTTTAAGTGCCGTTCTTGGGGCTCTTAGATTTTAGCTCGTGAGCTTTATTTGTTATATTTTTGTACTAAATAACAATCCTTATTTAAATACTATGGGCAATTAATGTATTTTGTTATTAAAGCAATTTAATAATAATTTGTTCTTTTAAATATAATTTCATCGGGTCACTTAAACAAGATTCAGCGTAAATCTTATTACTGACATTTTACTGACTTCTATCACTGATTATTTTTACTGCTGCTTCAGAGTATCCTAATGCTTTGTGCTGTAATCGTCAGTGTTTCCTTAAACTACACGAACGAGTTCGTGGCCAGTCAGATGTTGCGTTTTCTGCTTTCTCTGCTATCGCCGGAATCACTTTTAGTGGGCTTCCTTTGCTGTACTTTGCTTCTTAGCGTAGTCCGATACCTTTGATATTCTTGATACGCACTTGAGTTGCCTCAGCCAATACTTTAAGTCTTATGTGTATAAGATACTCACGAATCGCGAGGGTCAAGAGTTAACTAAAACTTTAGAGAACAGGTGACAGACGTAAAGAGAGCGCTTTTTTCTCTTGATGGTGCGTTTTTATAACATCAGAGCGAGTAAAAGAGGCCTTTGGTTGAATGAGGTCAACCAATGAGCGATATTCTTGCAGACTGCGTGGACAGTTGCAGGATTATGTTACATGTTATGATTTTACATTTTAGGAAATAACAATACAACAGTACCAATCGCATTTTCTGACAAGTGCGATTGAGTTTCTGGGTCAGTGATGATGAAAGCTCGTATCAGCAATATAAGAACGCCAAATACAAGTTCAATTGTGACAGTAAGCTTACAATTTTGAAATTAAGTCTTCTGAGGATTTTACAATCAATTTTGAATATAATGACGTAATGTGTGAATTGCAAATTTTTAATTAGTATAAATTATCAGAGTTAAATAATTAATGATCAAGTAACTATTCATTCATACATACATAAATTTTTACAATGAATCTGGCCATATTCTATGTCAGCATATTATAAAGTGTTTATTTTAAAGCTAATACACACACGCGCATACATAAATGACGTACAAGCTCCTCTTCTCATTTGAGCTTGCTTTATATTCACAATACGTCTTATCTGAATTTTGATGAACGGATAGTTTCTAGTTAAAATATTATTCGTATCAACTCAGAATGTAATAACTCCACTAAACCAGACAACGATAGAACATCTAGAAAACTAGCAAAAAGACTTTTTTCAACACCTACAGTACCACAAATTTCTAGAGCTCAAACCTTAACGGTCTCATCCAAGAATACCCTGACTGCATTTAGGTACTCGAGTGCAACTGAAGTACTATCAATAACCAAATATTGCTAAGAAAACAAGAACCATTATCAATTGATTAACAAACAACCTTTCTGATATTATATTTTTGTCCTTTTATTTTATTTTTTTAAATAGTAAATTTTTTTTATAGTATCATTATTTCTTTAATANATAAAGGCTTCCCAATCGTCAAAAAACGCTTATAAGGCTTCTTGATCGTTGAAAAACACTCGGAGGGCTTCTCGATCGGCATGTGACATTTGGAGGGCTTATCGGTCGACAAAGAATTCAGGCAAGGCTTCACGATCGTCAAAAAACGCTCAAAGAGCTTCTCGATCGATAGTATCATTATTTCTTTAATATAATATATAAATTTTCCAAATAATATTTCTTTTGATCTTTAAACAAGCATGTATCAGTACATTTGATTTTTCTTCATACAAAACAGATAATAGAACGGTCAAAAATGGTTTAAAACCAAGTAAAATGTCTTAATCAAAAATTGTTTGAAGGTCAGGGACAAATAGCGATATAACTTATAAAATATACAGACGTGTTATGATTTAGCAGTAAAAATAAAAGAATTTGCGATTTGTGCTAAATTATTTCACATTTTAAACAATCAAAATTAAAGCATAATTGGTTTATCTCGAAGTTGTTTGAAGTTAGAAAAAATTAGTAATCAGCGCAATGAAAAGTGATTTGTATTTTTTATCATTCTATGAAAGATTTAAGATGGCTATTGTTTTAAAGAATTTGTTGACAGATAATATGATCAAAAACTACGGAAAACTGATTTATCTGAAGTTTTTTGAAGTTAGGAAGATTTAGCGATATTATAGACTAAAATAAAATGTCAATTTATGATTGGGTATAAAAAATGCTCTTCATAATTATTTTTAAAGAATTTTTTGACATACGGATCAATCAAAAACTAAGCAAAACTACATTTTTTTTAAATTTTTTGAGGGCAGGAAGGATTAATGATGTGCTCGATTAAAAATAAGGATAGATTTATGACAAGCAATATATAATACAAATTATTAAGCTTTAATTTAAAATTTTTAAGGTCCAAATTTATTTTAAATGAGGTAAAACTGCTACCTCAGAGTGATTTTGACTAATTGCAGCCACCATATTGGTCCGCCATTTCGTATTTTGAAAAAAAGCTAGACGGCAAAAGAAAGGTTATTACCTAAGCTACAGTTTGCGCCCATAAAAAATTGTTTACGACTTACAGAATTTCAGGCAAATCCTTATTCCGTTTGAGAAAAAACGTCATATATACATGTTTATTTATGTTTCAATATGTGTGTGTGTATATATCCATTTAATTTGTTTTTAGTAATAACTATCAATGTAAATAATTATCAATTCACTTGTTATGATAATAATAAATTGAAAACAAAAAAAAAGGACAGACTGCATGGCCTAGAACAAACGGGGAACAGTTAAAAGCTTGGGTCTTAGGTTATGTTGTTGTTTAGTTAATTATTAACTTATTTTATTCATTGGAAGTCTTTTTTTTCCGGGTGACTGTATTCAAAAGTTTGGATCTTACGTTACAAATTATTTATGTATTTAATATTCTTTTAAGTCACTTTTCTCTAGATTACTGGGTTTTAAAGTTTGTGTTTAAGGTGATGTTGTTATTTAGTTATTTATTTATTAAATTATAAAATTTTTAATTGCTTTTTCCCGGGTTTCTGAGTTCAAAAGCTTGGGTTTTAGGTTGTGTGGCTATTTAGTCAATTTTTTATTGAATTAACATTTTTTAAAGTTCTTAGGTTAGGTTATAGGTTATGTTGTAAATTTATTAAACAAGTTTTTAAGGTTATGTTGTTGATTATTNAAAAAATTACGTTTATTACAAATTTATAGATTAGGTTCCAATTTTACTGACTAAATGTTGTTAATTTATTAAACAAATTTATTAGGTCATGTTCTTATTTATTCATATAAGCGTTACTATATTTTTTATATATTTGAGATTGCAAAAATTTTGCGTTTACCACAAATTTAATGTTAGGTTTTAATTTTACTGAATTTTCTATAGCTTTTTTTTCAATGTCTATTATCAAGAAAAGCAATTTAAAACAAAACTTACTTATCTGTCCATTAATTTTCACGAGATATTGGGATTGAAGTATAAAAAAAAAAAAAATTTACCCACTGTGGGGCGGTTGTTACCATACTTCGAAACGGTTATGACAGGCTTAAAAAATACAATAAATTTGTTTTAAATCACTTTTATTGTATCTTATGTCTTACATAATGTAACAGGACCTTTTTTTGGAAAGTTTAACATTAATTTTTAATTAAAGGCATTACACTTGGAACATTTTATGGCTTATATCTACTTTTGAACAGCATAATTTATTAATAAGATACCATATACCTAAAGTGTATATCCGCGCAACGTATAGTAGGTATTTTGAGTACTGTGGTTCTTGCTCCTTGGAAAAGACTTTGTTGTGAGCAACGTAACCTATACTGACGCTGCCTCCATCATTACTGTTTGCATTGGCTACATGACGTATACGGATGTTTCGCAATAATGTCATGTGATTTAATTGGTGCATTTCTGCTACTTTTTGTATTGGATTTCTCTGCTTTGTATCATTATATGCCATTTAACATCACACCCACTTTTTTTGTTCTCCTGGTATGTTCAAGAGCCATCTGAAAGAAAAAAAACTAATTTTAGTTCTGTCGCAACCATACCCAGGCAGTATGTCACAGTCGTACCCCACCACACTAACTCGAAAAAAAATTACACAATAGCTGATGCTATACTGTGAAGCACAAGAGGCCTAGAACTTAATTTATCCACCCTCTTGTATTTGGTGGTTCCCTATTATGAACACTGTCACAACCATCCTTTGGCACAACCGTACCCAGTCTCTCCCTGATAAGTATAGCTGCTACATGTAAAAAATATGTACAAGAAAAGACGGAATGTTAATTTTTTGGAAGTTTTTGGCTAGTTCATTAGAAGCGGTGTATTTTGTCAATACGTATTTGACATTTAAAGGGCTTATCAATCGTCAAAAGATTCTGGGAAGGCTTCTCGATCGTCAAGAAACGCTCGGAGAGCTTCTTGATCGTTGAAAAACACTCGGAAGGCTCCTCGAACGGCATGTGACATTTGGAGGACTTTTCGATCGTCAAAGGATTCTGGGAAGGCTTCTCTATCATCGGGAAAGGCTCAGGAGGCCTCGCAATCGTCGAAAAACGCTCGAAAGGCTTCTTGATCGTCGAGAAACACTCGGAGGGCTTCTTGATCGTCGAGAAACACTCGAAGGTCTTCTCGATCGGCATGAGATATTTAGAGGGCTTATCGGTCGACAAAGAATTCAGGCAAGGCTTCACGATCGTCAAAAAACGCTCAAAGAGCTTCTCGATCGTTGATAAACACTGAGAGGGCTTCTCAATCCTTAAGAGACACTCGTAAAGCTTCTCAATCGTTGAAAGATACTCGGAGGGCTTCTCGATCGGCATGTGACATTTGGAAAGCTTATCGATCGTCACAGGGTTCTGAGAAGGCTTCTCGATAATCGAGGAATAATCAGAAAGCTTCTCAATCGTCGGTAAACGCCCAGAAGGCTTCTTGATCGTCGAGAAACACTTGTAGGGGTTCCTGATCATCGAGAAACGCTCGGAGGGTTTCTCGATCGTTAAGGAACACTCGAAGGGCTTCTCGATCATCAAGAAACAATCAGAGGGATTCTTCATCGGCATGTGATATTAAGAGGGCTTATCAGTCATCAAAGAATTCTAGAAAAATTTCTCGATCGTCAAGGAATGCTATAAAGGCTTCCCAATCGTCAAAAAACGCTTAGAAGGCTCTTCGATTGTTAAGAAACACTCGGAGGGCTTCTCGATCGGCATGTGACATTCGGAGGGCTTATCGATCGTTAAAGGGTTCTAAGAAGGCTTCTCGATGATCAAAAAATGCTCGGAAGGCTTTCTAATCGTCGAAAAACGCCCAAAAGGATTTTTGATCTTGGAGAAACATTCGGAAGGCTTTCCGATCATCGGAAAATGCTCAGAAAGCTTCTTGATCGTTGAGGAACACTTAGAAGGCTTCTAGATCGTCAAGAAACACTCGGAGAGCTTCTTGATCAGCAAGTGATATTTGAAGAGCTCATTGATCGTCAAAAGATTCCGGAAGGGCTTCTCGATCGTCGAAAAAAGTTCGGAAAGCTTCTCAATCGTTGAGAAACACTCGAAGGGCTTCTCGATCGTTGAGAAACACTCAGAGAACTTCTCGATCGTCGAGAAACACTTGCAGGGCTTTTAAATTGGCATGTGATATTTAAAGGGCTTATCGATCGCCAAAGAATTTTGAAAAGGCTTTAGGATTGTCAAAAAAACGCTTGGAGAGCTTCTCGATCATGGAGAAACACTCGGAGGGCTTCTCGATCGTTAAGAAGAACTTGGAGGGCTTATTAATCGTCGAGAAAAACTTAAAGGGCTTTTCGATCGGCATGTAATATTAAAAGGGCTTATTTATCTTCAATGGATTCTAAGAAGACTTCTCGATCGTCGAAAAATGCTCGGAAAGCTTCTCGATCGTTGAGGAACCCTTAGAGAGCTTCTTAATCGTCAAGAAACACTTGGAAGGCTTCTTGATCAGCAAGTGATATTTAAAGAGCTCATCGATTGTCAAAGGATTCTGGAAAGGCTTCTCGATCGTCAAAAAACGCTTTAAAAGATCCTTGATCGTTGAGAAACACTTGGAGGGCTTCGCGATCGTTGAGAAATACTCAGAGGGCTTTTCGATCGTCGAGAAACACTCAAAGGGCTTCTCGTTTGGCATGTGGTATTTGGAATGCTTATCGATTGTCAAAGAATTATGGGAAGACTTCTTGATCGTCAAGAAACACTCGGACAGCTTCTCGATGGTTGAGAAACACTTGGAGGGCTTCTCGATTGTTAAGAAACACTTAGGGGCTTTTTGATCGGCATGTGACATTGAAAGGGCTTATCAGTCATCAAAGAATTATAGAAAAACTTCTCGATCGTCGAGGAATGGTAGAAAGGCTTCCCAATCGTCAAAAAACGCTTATAAGGCTCCTCGATCGTTGAAAAACACTCGGAGGGCTTCTCGATCGGCATGTGACATTTAAAGGGCTTATCAATTGTCAGAGGATTCTAAGAAGGCTTCTCTATCGTCAAAAAATGCTCGGACAGCTTTTTGATCGTTGGGAAATACTCGGAGGGCTTCTTGATTATCTAGAAACATTCAGAGGGCTTCTAGATCGTCGAGAAACACTTGAAAAGCTTTTTTATCGGCATGTTATATCTAGAGAGCTTATTAATCGTAAAAGGGTTCTAAAAAGGCTTCTTGATCGTCGAAAAACGCTCGAAGAGATGCTTGATCTTTGAGAAACACTTAGAGAGCTTCTCGATCGTTGAGAAACACTTAAAGGGCTTCTCGATCGTCGATAAACACTCAGAGAGCTTCCCAATTGGCATGTGATATTTGAAGGGCTTATCGATCGTCAAAGGATTCTCGGAAGACTTCTCGATCGTTGAGAAACCCTTGGAGGGCTTCTCGATCGTTGCGAAACACAAGGGGGGGCTATTTGATCGGCATGTGACTTTGGAAAGGCTTATCGATCGTCATAATAATCTAGGAAGGCTTTTTGATCGTCGAGGAATGCTTGGAAGGCTTTTCGTTTGGCATGTGAAATTCAAAGGGCTTATCGATCGTCAAAGGATTGTAAGAAGACTTCTTGATTGTCAAGAAACACTCGAAGAGCTTCTCGATCGTTGAGGAACCCGTAGAGGGCTTCTTAATCGTCAAGGAAAACTCGGGAGGCTTCTTGATCGGCAAGTTATATTTGAAGAGCTCATTAATTGTCAAAGGATTCTGGAAAGGCTTCTTGATCGTCAAAAATTGCTCGGGAAGCTTTTCGATGATTAGGAAACTTTTGGAGGGCTTCTCGATCGTTGAAAAACACTTGGGGGGCTTTTTGATCGGCATGTGCTATTAAAAGGGCTTATTGATCAACAAAGAATTCTAGAAAGGCTTTTTGATCGTCAAGAAACACTCGGAAGGCTACCCAAACGTCAAATAATGCTCGGAAAGCTTCTTGATCGTTAAGGAACACTTGAGAAACTTCTTGATCGTTAAGAAACACTTAGAGGGCTTCTTAATTAGCAAGTGATATTTGAAGAGCTTATTTATCGTTCAAGGATCCTGAAAATGCTTCTCGATCGTCGAATAACGCTTGGAAAGCTTCTCGATCGTTGAAAAACACTTAAAGGGCTTTGCAATTGGCATGTAATATTTTAAGGACTTATCAATCGTCAAAGGATTCTGAAAAGGCTTCTTGATCGTCGAAAAACGCTCGGAAAGCTTCTCGATCGTTGTGAAACACTTGGAGGGCTTTTCGATCCTCGAGAAACACTTGGAGAGCTTTTTGATCGGTATGTGACATTGAAAGGGCTTATCGATCGTTAAAGGATTCTGAAAAGCCTTCTCAGTCGTCAAAGAACGCTCGGAGAGCTTCTCGATCGTTGAGAAACATCCGGAGGGCTTCTTAATCGTTAAAAAACACTCGGAGAGCTTTCCGACTGGCATGTGATTTTTGGAGGTCTTATCGATTGTCAGAAGATCTTAAAAAGGCTCCTTGATCGTCATGAAACGCTTGCAAAGATTCTCGATCGTTGAGAAACACTCAGAGGGCTTTTCGATTGGCGTGTGACATTTAGAGGGCTTATCAATCGTTAGAGGATTCTGGCAAGGCTTCTCAATTGTCGAGAAATGTTTAGAAGGCTTTCCAATCGTTAAGAAACGCTTAGAAGGCTTTCTAATTGTCTAGAAATTTGAAAGGCTTTCCGATCGTCGAGTAACGCTCGGAAGGTTTCTCAATCGTTGAGAAACATTTGGAGGGCTACTTGACTGTTGAGAAGCACGCGGAGGGTTTCTTGATCGGCATGTGACATTTGAAGAGCTAATCTATAGTAGAAAGATTTTGAGAAGGCTTCTTGATCGATGAGAAATGTTCGGAAGGCTTTCTAATCGTCGAGAAATGCTCAGACGGCTTTTCGATCGTTGAGAAACACTCGAAGGGCTTCTCGATTGTCGAGAAATACTCGGAGGGCTTTTTGATTGGCATGTAATATTACGAGAACTTATTAATCGTCCAAGGATTCTGGGATGGCGTTCTTATTTTCGAGAAACGCTCAGAATTCATCTCGATCGTCAACAAACATTCGGAGGGCTTCCCGATCGTCGAGAAACGCTAAGAGAGCTTCTTGATCGTTGAGAAACTCTCGGGGGGCTTCTTGATCCTTAAGAAGCACTTGAAGGGCTTCTCGATCGTCAAGAAATACTTAGAGGGCCTTCCGATTTGCATGTAATATTTGGAGGACTTATCGATCTTTTGAGGGTTCTAAAGAGGCTTCTTTATTGTCGAAAAACGTTCGAAGAGATTCTTGATCGTTAAAAAACACTTGGAGGGCTTTTCGATCGTTAAAAAATACTTAGAGGGCTTATCAATCGTCAAGAAACGCTTAAAAGGCTTTTCTATCGTCGAGAAACACTCAGATGGCTTCCCAATCGTCAAAAACGCTCAGAGGGCTTCTTGATCGTTGAGAAACATTTGTGGGCTTCTTGGTCGTCGAGAAACACTCGGAGGGCTCCTTAGTCGTTGAGAAACACTCGAACGACATTTTGATTGTCAAGAAACACTTGGAGAGCTTCTCGACCGGCATGCAATATTTGGAGGGCTTATCGATCTTTAAAGCATTCTGGAAAGACTTCTCGATCGTCAAAAAACGCTCGGAGAGCTTCTCGATTGTTAAGAAGCACTCGAAGGGCTTCTCGATCGTTAAGAAACACTTGGAGGGCTTTTCGATCGTCGAAAAACACTCGGAGAGCTTCCTGATTGGCATGTGATATTTGGAGGGCTTTTTGATCGTCAAAGGATTTTAGAAAGGCTTTTCAATCATCGAGAAATGCTTAGAAGGCTTACTAATCGTCAAGAATTGCTTGAAGGGCTTATCGATCGTCCAGAAACACTCGGAGGGCTTTCCGATCGGCATGTGATATTTGGAGGGCTTATCGATCGTCAAACAATTCTGGTAAGGCTTTTCGGTCGTCAAAAAACGCTCGGAGAGCTTCTCGATTGTTAAGAAGCACTCGAAGGGCTTCTCGATCGTTAAGAAACACTCGGAGTGCCTCTTGATCGTCGAAAAGCACTCGGAGGGCTTTCCTATTGGCATGTGATATTTGGAGAGCCTATCAATCGTCAAAGGATTCTGGAAAGGCCTCTTGATCGTCGAGAAACGCACGGAAAGATTTTTGATCGTTGAGAAACACTCGGAGCTCTTTTCGATCATCAAGAAACAATCAGAGGGATTCTTCATCGGCATGTGATATTAAGAGGGCTTATCAGTCATCAAAGAATTCTAGAAAAATTTCTCGATCGTCAAGGAATGCTATAAAGGCTTCCCAATCGTCAAAAAACGCTTAGAAGGCTCTTCGATTGTTAAGAAACACTCGGAGGGCTTCTCGATCGGCATGTGACATTCGGAGGGCTTATCGATCGTTAAAGGGTTCTAAGAAGGCTTCTCGATGATCAAAAAATGCTCGGAAGGCTTTCTAATCGTCGAAAAACGCCCAAAAGGATTTTTGATCTTGGAGAAACATTCGGAAGGCTTTCCGATCATCGGAAAATGCTCAGAAAGCTTCTTGATCGTTGAGGAACACTTAGAAGGCTTCTAGATCGTCAAGAAACACTCGGAGAGCTTCTTGATCAGCAAGTGATATTTGAAGAGCTCATTGATCGTCAAAAGATTCCGGAAGGGCTTCTCGATCGTCGAAAAAAGTTCGGAAAGCTTCTCAATCGTTGAGAAACACTCGAAGGGCTTCTCGATCGTTGAGAAACACTCAGAGAACTTCTCGATCGTCGAGAAACACTTGCAGGGCTTTTAAATTGGCATGTGATATTTAAAGGGCTTATCGATCGCCAAAGAATTTTGAAAAGGCTTTAGGATTGTCAAAAAAACGCTTGGAGAGCTTCTCGATCATGGAGAAACACTCGGAGGGCTTCTCGATCGTTAAGAAGAACTTGGAGGGCTTATTAATCGTCGAGAAAAACTTAAAGGGCTTTTCGATCGGCATGTAATATTAAAAGGGCTTATTTATCTTCAATGGATTCTAAGAAGACTTCTCGATCGTCGAAAAATGCTCGGAAAGCTTCTCGATCGTTGAGGAACCCTTAGAGAGCTTCTTAATCGTCAAGAAACACTTGGAAGGCTTCTTGATCAGCAAGTGATATTTAAAGAGCTCATCGATTGTCAAAGGATTCTGGAAAGGCTTCTCGATCGTCAAAAAACGCTTTAAAAGATCCTTGATCGTTGAGAAACACTTGGAGGGCTTCGCGATCGTTGAGAAATACTCAGAGGGCTTTTCGATCGTCGAGAAACACTCAAAGGGCTTCTCGTTTGGCATGTGGTATTTGGAATGCTTATCGATTGTCAAAGAATTATGGGAAGACTTCTTGATCGTCAAGAAACACTCGGACAGCTTCTCGATGGTTGAGAAACACTTGGAGGGCTTCTCGATTGTTAAGAAACACTTAGGGGCTTTTTGATCGGCATGTGACATTGAAAGGGCTTATCAGTCATCAAAGAATTATAGAAAAACTTCTCGATCGTCGAGGAATGGTAGAAAGGCTTCCCAATCGTCAAAAAACGCTTATAAGGCTCCTCGATCGTTGAAAAACACTCGGAGGGCTTCTCGATCGGCATGTGACATTTAAAGGGCTTATCAATTGTCAGAGGATTCTAAGAAGGCTTCTCTATCGTCAAAAAATGCTCGGACAGCTTTTTGATCGTTGGGAAATACTCGGAGGGCTTCTTGATTATCTAGAAACATTCAGAGGGCTTCTAGATCGTCGAGAAACACTTGAAAAGCTTTTTTATCGGCATGTTATATCTAGAGAGCTTATTAATCGTAAAAGGGTTCTAAAAAGGCTTCTTGATCGTCGAAAAACGCTCGAAGAGATGCTTGATCTTTGAGAAACACTTAGAGAGCTTCTCGATCGTTGAGAAACACTTAAAGGGCTTCTCGATCGTCGATAAACACTCAGAGAGCTTCCCAATTGGCATGTGATATTTGAAGGGCTTATCGATCGTCAAAGGATTCTCGGAAGACTTCTCGATCGTTGAGAAACCCTTGGAGGGCTTCTCGATCGTTGCGAAACACAAGGGGGGGCTATTTGATCGGCATGTGACTTTGGAAAGGCTTATCGATCGTCATAATAATCTAGGAAGGCTTTTTGATCGTCGAGGAATGCTTGGAAGGCTTTTCGTTTGGCATGTGAAATTCAAAGGGCTTATCGATCGTCAAAGGATTGTAAGAAGACTTCTTGATTGTCAAGAAACACTCGAAGAGCTTCTCGATCGTTGAGGAACCCGTAGAGGGCTTCTTAATCGTCAAGGAAAACTCGGGAGGCTTCTTGATCGGCAAGTTATATTTGAAGAGCTCATTAATTGTCAAAGGATTCTGGAAAGGCTTCTTGATCGTCAAAAATTGCTCGGGAAGCTTTTCGATGATTAGGAAACTTTTGGAGGGCTTCTCGATCGTTGAAAAACACTTGGGGGGCTTTTTGATCGGCATGTGCTATTAAAAGGGCTTATTGATCAACAAAGAATTCTAGAAAGGCTTTTTGATCGTCAAGAAACACTCGGAAGGCTACCCAAACGTCAAATAATGCTCGGAAAGCTTCTTGATCGTTAAGGAACACTTGAGAAACTTCTTGATCGTTAAGAAACACTTAGAGGGCTTCTTAATTAGCAAGTGATATTTGAAGAGCTTATTTATCGTTCAAGGATCCTGAAAATGCTTCTCGATCGTCGAATAACGCTTGGAAAGCTTCTCGATCGTTGAAAAACACTTAAAGGGCTTTGCAATTGGCATGTAATATTTTAAGGACTTATCAATCGTCAAAGGATTCTGAAAAGGCTTCTTGATCGTCGAAAAACGCTCGGAAAGCTTCTCGATCGTTGTGAAACACTTGGAGGGCTTTTCGATCCTCGAGAAACACTTGGAGAGCTTTTTGATCGGTATGTGACATTGAAAGGGCTTATCGATCGTTAAAGGATTCTGAAAAGCCTTCTCAGTCGTCAAAGAACGCTCGGAGAGCTTCTCGATCGTTGAGAAACATCCGGAGGGCTTCTTAATCGTTAAAAAACACTCGGAGAGCTTTCCGACTGGCATGTGATTTTTGGAGGTCTTATCGATTGTCAGAAGATCTTAAAAAGGCTCCTTGATCGTCATGAAACGCTTGCAAAGATTCTCGATCGTTGAGAAACACTCAGAGGGCTTTTCGATTGGCGTGTGACATTTAGAGGGCTTATCAATCGTTAGAGGATTCTGGCAAGGCTTCTCAATTGTCGAGAAATGTTTAGAAGGCTTTCCAATCGTTAAGAAACGCTTAGAAGGCTTTCTAATTGTCTAGAAATTTGAAAGGCTTTCCGATCGTCGAGTAACGCTCGGAAGGTTTCTCAATCGTTGAGAAACATTTGGAGGGCTACTTGACTGTTGAGAAGCACGCGGAGGGTTTCTTGATCGGCATGTGACATTTGAAGAGCTAATCTATAGTAGAAAGATTTTGAGAAGGCTTCTTGATCGATGAGAAATGTTCGGAAGGCTTTCTAATCGTCGAGAAATGCTCAGACGGCTTTTCGATCGTTGAGAAACACTCGAAGGGCTTCTCGATTGTCGAGAAATACTCGGAGGGCTTTTTGATTGGCATGTAATATTACGAGAACTTATTAATCGTCCAAGGATTCTGGGATGGCGTTCTTATTTTCGAGAAACGCTCAGAATTCATCTCGATCGTCAACAAACATTCGGAGGGCTTCCCGATCGTCGAGAAACGCTAAGAGAGCTTCTTGATCGTTGAGAAACTCTCGGGGGGCTTCTTGATCCTTAAGAAGCACTTGAAGGGCTTCTCGATCGTCAAGAAATACTTAGAGGGCCTTCCGATTTGCATGTAATATTTGGAGGACTTATCGATCTTTTGAGGGTTCTAAAGAGGCTTCTTTATTGTCGAAAAACGTTCGAAGAGATTCTTGATCGTTAAAAAACACTTGGAGGGCTTTTCGATCGTTAAAAAATACTTAGAGGGCTTATCAATCGTCAAGAAACGCTTAAAAGGCTTTTCTATCGTCGAGAAACACTCAGATGGCTTCCCAATCGTCAAAAACGCTCAGAGGGCTTCTTGATCGTTGAGAAACATTTGTGGGCTTCTTGGTCGTCGAGAAACACTCGGAGGGCTCCTTAGTCGTTGAGAAACACTCGAACGACATTTTGATTGTCAAGAAACACTTGGAGAGCTTCTCGACCGGCATGCAATATTTGGAGGGCTTATCGATCTTTAAAGCATTCTGGAAAGACTTCTCGATCGTCAAAAAACGCTCGGAGAGCTTCTCGATTGTTAAGAAGCACTCGAAGGGCTTCTCGATCGTTAAGAAACACTTGGAGGGCTTTTCGATCGTCGAAAAACACTCGGAGAGCTTCCTGATTGGCATGTGATATTTGGAGGGCTTTTTGATCGTCAAAGGATTTTAGAAAGGCTTTTCAATCATCGAGAAATGCTTAGAAGGCTTACTAATCGTCAAGAATTGCTTGAAGGGCTTATCGATCGTCCAGAAACACTCGGAGGGCTTTCCGATCGGCATGTGATATTTGGAGGGCTTATCGATCGTCAAACAATTCTGGTAAGGCTTTTCGGTCGTCAAAAAACGCTCGGAGAGCTTCTCGATTGTTAAGAAGCACTCGAAGGGCTTCTCGATCGTTAAGAAACACTCGGAGTGCCTCTTGATCGTCGAAAAGCACTCGGAGGGCTTTCCTATTGGCATGTGATATTTGGAGAGCCTATCAATCGTCCAAGGATTCTGGAAAGGCTTTTCAATCGTCGAGAACTGCTCAGATGGCTTCCCAATCGTCGAGAAACGCTGAGAAGGGTTCTCGATCGTCAAGAAACACTCGGGGGGCTTTTTGATCGTCGGAAAATGCTCGGAGAGCTTTTCTATCGTTGAGAAATACTCGGAGGACTTCTCGATCTTCCAGAAACGCTCGGAGGGTATCTTGATTGTTGAGAAACACTCGGAGGGCTTTTCACTTGTTGAGAAACACTTGGATGGCTTTTTGTTAGTTAATAGACATTTAGATGGCTAATCGATTGGCAAAGGATTTTGGGAAGGCTTCTCGATCGACGAGAATTGCTCGAAAGGCTTTCTTATCGTCGAGAAACGTTCGGAGGGCTTCTCGACTGTTGTGAAACACTCGGAGTGCTTTTTGATCGTCGAGAAATACCCGGAGGGCTTCCTGATCGGCATGTGATATTTGGAGGGCTTATCGATTGTCAAATGATTCTGGGAAGGCTTCTCGATCGTCGAGAAACGCTCGGAGAGCTTTTCGATTATTCAAAAACACTTGGAGGGCTTCTCGATCGGCATGTGACATTTGGAGGGCTCATGGATCCTTAAAGGATTTTTGGAAGGCTTTTTGATCGTCGAGAAACGCTCGAAGAGCTTCTCGATCGTTAAGAAATACTTGGAGGGCTTCTTGATCGTCGAAAAACACTCGGAAGGCTTTTTGATCGGCATGTGACATTGAAAGGGCTTATTGATTGTCAAAAGATTTTGGGAAGACTTCTCGATCGTTGAGAAATGCTCGGATGGCTTTTCAATCGTCGAGAAACATTTGGAGGGTTATTTGACTGTCGAGAATTGCTCGGAGGGCTTTTTGATCGTCGAGAAACGCTTGGAAGGCATATTGATTGTCGAGAAACGCTTGGAATGCTTGGCGATCGTCGAGAAACGCTTGGAGGGCTTTTTAATCGTCGATTGACTATTAAAAAGCAGCTCTTTTACCTTTTAAGCCAATTATCTCAAAAATCAAAAAAGTGCACTTAGTCTCAGAAGCCACAGAATTACTAAGCTAACTAAAACGCTTGTTATAATGTATTTACAGAAAGTCTATGAATTGTGACAATTTTGTTACCATTTTTAGATGTTATGAAGAACCACCTACTACAAGGGAGAATATGTTGGAAAGAATAATCCATGAATATAAAAAACAATTCTTACTTGCATGTCAATTATTGGAAAATCATAAATTACTAATAAAATAAAGAATTGTTAATAACGCTATTGATTACAATAATTATTTAATCACTGTTTACCGCGTGTTAAACTAAGATAATGGTCTGCCGAATTAAGCTAGTAAAGGAATCCACTAGCATGTTTATGGTTTCTCATAGTTGACATTGCTATACACTTATATTGTAGTAGAGCTGCTCACTACAAAAACTTTATCATAGATTACCGCGAGATAAGTTTTAATGAGAGCTGCCAAACGAGCTTTTATTGGTATTTACCTAGGCGTTTATTATTTCAATCACTTAAGGGAGGAATCAGGGTTTATCTTGTCACTGACTGAGTTAAACATTAGGAAAATAATGTTTGCGAAAGGAATATTTTCAAATGACAATGTGTTGACAGTTGTACTACCCTATCCCAATAAGCGTCTGGCTTCTTGAATACAAAAAATGCATAAGAGTTTAAGTCACAATTACGTGACAAAGTAGAAATACCACTCTTTTTTACAATCACATGCAGAATGTATTCAAAGTGGTACAGTTTTTTATAGGCAGAATCAAATAACAATAATACTAATAATTTCTTAGATACAAAATATTGAGTGAATGGCAATAGCAATATAACACTTTTTAGATAAAAGTATGCTTTGAAATTTCGAAAATACGAATTTCTCATTCAATTTGCTCACTAAAATATGTTGATCATAAATTCATTTTTTGTGGGGCCTCAATTTTTCTGGATGACCGTCGTAGATTTTGGATTCGGTTATTGAGAGCGGTGGGTGCAGCAGAGCAGGATTGCTGGGCTGCAGGAGTGTGATGCCCTGCTGGCACAAGATTGGCCACGACCTTCACCTTGGGGTTAGGGCACGTGGCAGAGACAGCGGTGGGTACAGCAGAGCGGGATTGCTGGGCAGCAGGCGTACGACGCCTCGCTGGCACAGGATCAGCCACGACCTCCTCCTCGGGAGTAGGGCACGTGGCAGAGACAGTGGTGGCGCAGGCGCGCTGTGCATCGGGAGATGAAGCCAATCGATGAGGAGCAGGGGGCGTAACGTCTTCGCCTGCTTCTGCTTTCGGTGCTGATGGACCAGCAGTTGGATGATGATTTTCTCCATGTAAATGTGCTGTAGATTTTTTAATGATCCTCTCTTTTTTCTTTCTGTCAAATAAAATCTGCTGCTCTCTAAAAGAAAAGTTAAAATATCTATTTATTTATTATTCTTATCTGTTTTTTTTCTAAAAAAAGTTATTTGTAAAAAAAGTTTATTAAGATTAATACAAAATATTATTACCTTATGTAAGCTGTACTTACATAAATTCATTTACTTGATCCAAAAAAACTTTTCTACTCCAGTGTGGATCTTCAGGAAGTGACTCTAAATCAGTGTAATCATCTAAAAAATTTTTAGAGTGTAGTATGTGTTCCGTTGCTAAAATAGTTTCCCTTGGAACTTCTTCATTCTCTGTGAAACTATATATTTTTCTGCACAGTTAAATTGCAGCTGCTACAGAGCATTTGTAATACGGACATTTTCCGGGTATTAGCGGTAACTCTTCCTGCGTGTAACTGAAAATAGTTCTATTAGTGATTACTTATAAACACTCAGTACCAACTTCTTAATGTGCGCNTACTCACTATATGATAAATACAGCCACAGCTCTATGACCTGCTATCATTTCAATTGCTTCTGTGCAAAAATAATTCACTCCTCCAAAACTTTCAATAAAACTTGCAATACAGGCCATTGCAGAGACATTGTATGTGTCTCGAAGTCCTAGTCCTTCTGTTATTCTTTGCTGGGTTGCTTTGACTAGAATATCCTGATCATTTACTTCCGGATGATCTTTTAAGAATTTGATGAGTTTTAGAAGTCTATCACGATTCTTAATGAAATAACAGCTATCCAAGTTTGCATCGAGTGGCATCTTTAATTTGCATGGAACGACTTACTCAGTTTTTTTCGTATGGTTGTGAACCAAGCTCACAATGCTTCATGGGTCGATGTTGGACTATAAAAATTTTCAACTGTGATGTATTAAATATTGTTACCACGACAACTGTTTGTCAACTTTGTTTTACTGTTTATAATTCGAACAAATGGCAGTTTTCTTATAAATGTACAAATAAATAGAAGAATGGATGATGCCGCTAATATTCAATTCAGATTTAAATTTTTATTAAGTAATTGGAACTTATAATTATTAGCAATAATGGCCTCATATTTACGATAAACGTGAAAAATGTTTGTATTAGTGTATACACAGAAACGCGAGATGTAATAAAAAATTTATGATTCCATACAAACCGCAAGAAACATAACTATAAAAATAAAGGCAAGCTTGAAACAGCCCCAGAATCACGAGTTGAAGAAGTCTGCCAGTGAAGAGATGATTCAACGACAGTAAATAATTATCTCTTTATAAAGCTATAAAATCTATTGTTAATATCACGAGTGCAATCACTATGAAAAGTCTATTTATTCTGCGTCTGACTGTGTCGAGTTTATACTACTGCGTGGTACCTAATTTATCATAATGATTGGACAGTATACAAGTGTAGGCGATCTCTGCTGAGCACAGCGCTACTAGAACTCTATTATTTCAATTGGTTCCCTGCGTAGTAGGTACTTCTATTCAAATTCATCGGTTTCAAATTAGCCCCCAAGAGGCTACACGCTCGCTTACGGTCGCAGAAAGAAGCCAGTGGCTGACCTCTTTTTCTCCGTTTCGCCAACTGCGTTATATTATTTATGCAGCCGAAGAAAGATCAGCAACTACGTTTTACTAGTGAAATTCTCTTTTTATGTAGTGACTTGTGGTGCTAAGTGTATTCTTCGCGCTCATTTTCTTGCTTTATCACTCTTCTTCATGCTTTTTCTGATTCAAAAGTATTTTTTCATCTTTCCTACCGTAATAGGCTGTAAATACCGGATCGAATAAATCGTGAAATTGTTTATACTTGCGAAGAAAGCATACCTCGAACAAGAAAAAAAGATCCCCGTGTGTACTTTGGTTATTATTATCATTAAAATTAAAAGTTCTGGGTGCAAATTTGATCAGACTTTAAAGCCAAATAGCCAGCGTTCATGATTTTGCACATTTTTTCTAATAAAATAGATTGTTTCGAATTTTGTTAATTAATTGTTATATATATGTGTAAATCACGGTAAATTTTGCTTAGAGAAAAAAAGGCACATCATCTTTAGTTAATCAAAAAGAATTCCAACTTGAGACTTCACACGAAAGCAATCACAGCGCATGTAGTAATACGAAAAATATCATGGCTATCTGCGAATATGAAGACAATCACGCAGAACGACAGTCATACGAAAAATAAAACAGAGCATGTATTTGATATGTGTACGAAACATATCACGGCTAAATTGACTCCGTACGGTGTGATATTATTTGTCTAAATATCATCCTGCGTGATTTATCACAACTCGCGTATAAAATAGTACCTTACGCACTTGTTACGAAAACTACTATATTCAAAGTTTAACAAAATAACAATTTATTAGTAATGAAATAAGTAGCATTGGGTTTACATACATCATATAATATAGAAACTTATACTCTCTGAGCCACTGACAGCGGTATTAGCCATAAACTTTTACAATGAAAGCATTGATAAATTAAAACAAAAATCAAAAGAAACTAATGAGAAAATTTTAAGCTTTAAAGGCACTGTTCAAATTTATTGCCCTGTTGCTCTATGAGACATCGCAACCTCTTGTCGATATTCATAATAATTCTGCGAATTTCAGCTGGAGTTATTGCTGTGCATTCCCGTCGTATCCTCTCGATCATGTTTTCCGGTGTTGTTGCGGGAGTCTGGTAGCATCGTTCTTTCAACACACCCCATAACCAAAAATCTAAGGGTGTTGAATCTGGACTTGTTGGAGGCCATGCACGAGGTCCATTTGTTCCTATCCAGTGACGTGGGAAAATGTCATTCAATTGATCTGTGGTGAGTGCACTATTATGCGCTGGGCAGCCATCTTGCTGCCACCACATTTCTGCCACAGGTACAGGAGTGCCACGCAACAAATTCGGAAGGTCATGAACAAGAAACTATTATTCTTATCTATTTTTTTTCTAAAAAAAGTTATTTGTAAAAAAAGTTTATTAAGATTAATACAAAATATTATTACCTTATGTAAGCTGTACTTACATAAATTCATTTACTTGATCCAAAAAAACTTTTCTACTCCAGTGTGGATCTTCAGGAAGTGACTCTAAATCAGTGTAATCATCTAAAAAATTTTTAGAGTGTAGTATGTGTTCCGTTGCTAAAATAGTTTCCCTTGGAACTTCTTCATTCTCTGTGAAACTATATATTTTTCTGCACAGTTAAATTGCAGCTGCTACAGAGCATTTGTAATACGGACATTTTCCGGGTATTAGCGGTAACTCTTCCTGCGTGTAACTGAAAATAGTTCTATTAGTGATTACTTATAAACACTCAGTACCAACTTCTTAATGTGCGCTGTGTGTAGTTTCTGCAATGTAGTATAAATAATACATAAATAACAGAGCCATTACATTTTTTTAAATGAAAAAGTGATATTATTTTCC
>NW_019379564.1:650687-673346 GCF_000648655.2 Copidosoma floridanum
GCGTATAAAATAGTACCTTACGCACTTGTTACAAAAACTACTATATTCAAAGTTTAACAAAATAACAATTTATTAGTAATGAAATAAGTAGCATTGGGTTTACATACATCATATAATATAGAAACTTATACTCTCTGAGCCACTGACAGCGGTATTAGCCATAAACTTTTACAATGAAAGCATTGATAAATTAAAACAAAAATCAAAAGAAACTAATGAGAAAATTTTAAACTTTAAAGGCACTGTTCAAAATTATTGCTGTGGTGCTCTATGAGACATCGCAACCTCTTGTCGATATTTATAATAGCTCTGCGAATTTCAGCTGGAGTTATTGCTGTGCATTCCCGTCGTATCCTCTCGATCATGTTTTCCGGTGTTGTTGCGGGAGTCTGGTAGCATCGTTCTTTCAACACACCCCATAACCAAAAATCTAAGGGTGTTGAATCTGGACTTGTTGGAGGCCATGCACGAGGTCCATTTGTTCCTATCCAGTGACGTGGGAAAATGTCATTCAATTGATCTGTGGTGAGTGCACTATTATGCGCTGGGCAGCCATCTTGCTGCCACCACATTTCTGCCACAGGTACAGGAGTGCCACGCAACAAATTCGGAAGGTCATGAACAAGAAACTGCCCATACATTCTGCCATTCAAATTTCCTTCAAAAAAATGAGGACCAATAATCCGATCACCAACTATTCCAGCCCAAACGTTGACTCTCCAGCGACGTTGATTTTCAACCTCATGGATATCATGAGGATGCTGACCTTTAATGGCCCAGTTCCTTTTATTTTGCGAGATCAAAATACCTTGCTGTGTGAAAGTTGATTCATCCGTCCAACAAATGCGACTACAAAAATTTGGTTCTCACCTTAGTCTTCTTGACAACCATCAAGCGTATAACAATCTTCGGTCTCCATCGTTCTCATGCAGTTTTTAAACTTTCCTATACTTGTACGGGTGCCTCGCTTCCTTAACGATTAACCGTGTAGTTTCACGAGGAGCATATATAATTTTTAATTATTTAAATCATAGTAAGGATAATACGTACACGTAAAAATTTAATGCTTATACAATTAATAAAAAAATACCACTTAAAATTTTCATTAAAAGCGGAACAATAGGAGCGCGTGTCATGTTTATCCGCTGAAAAGCACTCTATTCAACTCAACAAGCGAATTGGTAGTTTTCGTTACGTAAGCGCCATCGCCACCGGGGCTATTGACATTTTTTACGACATTTCTTGCACCGAGGGCCCAGTGACCGTGCTGGCTAGATGCACTTTTTAAAAACTAGCCAAATTTTCCGAGTGCAATAGAAAAATATTAATAAATAAATATAAGTAAATAATGGTAAATTAATAGGCTTAAATGGCTGCATGCAATTAATCATTTCGCGCGACTTTTAACTGAGCAATTTTTAGTGTGCAAACACGACGTGAGTGCCTAGTGGCCTGTTTCTATAATAGAAGTATATTTTCATGAATATAAAAAATGAATCACGAATTCTTACTGTGACGCCTGCCAACTCCTCTGGCACTTTGTCGCGATTCACGTGTAAACTCTTGATTCACGATTTCCCTCAGTGGACCATTTCTCACCGGTCTGCGCCTTGGTCTTCAGGGTGGATAAACAACTCCATGCTCGTTGTAAGTCCTCAGAATGCTATTATTAAATAAAATAATCATAAACGAATTCAGTTATTATGAATATCAATCAATGGTATTTTTGTGTCGAAAAACCTGCCAAGCGTATTACAAAAACGAAGTGTTCTTTATTTTCTTTTAAACAGTATTTGTATGATATCAATTTGTTTAATTCTATAATATTGGTATTCTGACAAAATACATAAAGTACATTATACCGTCATTATTATCATATATTCAATATTCATGTATTATTTGATCCAATGCTTGCTTAATTAAAAATTCACTCAAGGTTATGTTCTTTAACATTATTTTTTTAAATTTATATAAAGAATTAATTAAGATGAGGCCTTGCCAACTGAACATCTATTGCAAAGTTAATAGTTACATTTTAATAAAAGTTAAAGCAAAAAATTACTTTCGGAATGTAGCTCTCGTCGGGCAATAATCGTTTGGATACCTCGCTACAAATAAGCGCATTGCTGCTCGGAAATTATTTTCACCGTTCATACGTGTTTCAAAAATACACTCCAACATCCTATTACGAGGCACTATACGATTCATATCAATGTATGTTTAATCAATCTAACAATTCTCTAGGCATTTTGAAAATGCGTGAAAAATAAGCTGCAGAATGCCAGATCAGTTGTTTATCGTGAAGTTACATACGAAAGCCAGGAAAAGAATCATCGTTGTTAAGGCATTAATATTGTCAAACATTAAAGTTTTCTTATTGTTGATAATAATAAAATAGAAATTATAATATACATATAGAAAAATATTTTTAAGTTACTACATTCGGCGAGGTAAAAAACATGCTATTTAGAAAAAAGTATTGGTAAAGTTTTAACACCAAAAACATTGTATAATGTCAAGGATTGAGATTTGCTTTTCTAGGATTAGTAGGAACTAAAACCTATTTGTATCCATCTAAAATACGTTACCAATAGTTTTTCATCTTACTTCACCTACAATCAAGAAACCATCCAATTGCTTATCGACGATTGAGAATCCTTTGACGATCGATAAGCCCTCCAAATGTCACATGCCAATCGAGAAGCCCTCCGAGCGTTTCTTCACGATCAGGAAGCCTTCCAAGCATTTCTCGACGATCGAGAAACCCTTCGAGTGTTTTTCAATGATCGAGAAGCTCCCTGAGCGTTTCTCGACGATCGAGAAGCCTTCACAGAATTCTTTGACGATCGTGAAGCCCTCCGAGTGTTTCTCGTTGATAAGGAAGCCCTCCGAGTGTTTCTCGATGATCGAGACGATCGCCGAGTTATTCTTGACGATCAAGAAGCCCGCCAAGGGTTTTTTGACGACTGAAAAGCCCGCTTAGAGTTTCTTGATGATCAAGAAGCCAAAACAAGATTTTCATCGCTCGGCATATCATTTATGTTGAAACTTGTATTGAGACTTGTTTGAGACTTGTTTTGAGAATTATTTTGAAACTTGTTTTGAGACCCGTTTCAATACTTATTCTGAGATCTGCTTTGAGACCTTGTTTGGTATATGTTTTAAGACTTTTTGAGACTTATTTCAAGATACGTTTTGAGACCCATTGTGGGACTCGATTTGAGACCTGTTTTGATACCCGTTTTGATACTTACTTTGAGACCCATTTTGAGATATTTTTCAAGACCCGTTTTGGTACTCGTTTTAAGATATGTTTTGAGACCTTTTTTAAGACTTGATTTGAGACCTGTTTTGATACCTGTTTTGATACCCTTTCTGAGACTCATTTTGAGACCTGTTTAGAGACTCATTTTAAGACTTGTTTTCAGACTCGTCTTGAGATTTATTGTAAGACTTGTTTTGAGACTCATTTTAAGACTTGTTTTGAGACTTGTCTCAAGGCTCATTGTGAGACTTATTTTGAGAATCATTTTAAGACTTGTTTTGAGACTTATTTTAAAACTTGTTTTGAAATTTTTTTTTAGACTAATTTTATGACTCATTCAATAAAAATTATGTTTATCATTTACAAATTTTTATTACAAAACTTTACAATGACTCTAACAAGTCTTTTTATCCCGGAATATCAAATTAATTACTGAGGCAAGAAGTGGGTGGTGCGCGATAATGCCATGTCCCCAAAAACAGGAAAGGCGTCGAATACTCCTGCCCTCCCGTTATTTGATAAGGACCAGAGAGAGCCGTGGGAACTCCTGTATCAACGCTCCGTTGCTAGTACCAGAGAGGGTGGCAGACGTCGTGCAACGTCGTAACTTGATCAGGACCAGAAAGGATGGTGGACATTCTTGCACTACCACGACGTAGGGGTGCAAATTCCAATCACCTACGACCTTCAGACTTCGTTGTCGGGGGCTGGGGGGGGGGCAGTTAGCTTGTACGTCTGCGCTGCCACAATGGGTACAGAGCTGGAATTGGTAACATGCACGGGAGCAATGCTGCAAGGAGTTTTGGCCGAGGAGGAGAAGTAGCAGCGTTCACTTTTGCATAGCTACAACAGGTCTAGAGCTGGAGGTGTGACGTGGAACTGTGAAAGAAAAAATTTTCAGTAAAAGTAACTCATTACAAATTATAATATAATTAAATAGTGTTTAAAAAAAATTAGAAGACAATTTATAAAATTCTGCACTGCATCATCATAACGTGGTAAGAAGCAGGGAGGGCGGCAGAAACTTCTATACTCTAGCGTCGTGATCAAAGTCAGGAAGGGGGTGGCGGGCATCTCTACACTATCCCAACGTGCTTGTGAACAGGGTGAGAAAGGAGCGGCGTATGTTCCTGCACGAGAAGTCAAGATAAATAAAAGATTAGAAATACGTTTACGATAATAAAGCACTTTAATAAATATGTAATGTATTTTACCACAGGAGAGAAATTATAAATCCCTTGTTAAGAAAATGTTAGTTCTACTCAATTAACTCATTGAAATAAATTTTTTTCTTGATTTTTAGAATAATAGTTTGGATAAATAAAAAAGTAAGAAAAAAAAAATTTATTCTAAAAATACACAAAACGCAGAAATATTATATTTTGCCACTAGGGCATAAATTAGGACTAGCGTAATCGATGGACGCGAATGCGGTTCTGGTATGTACGTTGGTGTCTGAGTAGAGAGCGATGCTTTTCGCACCGGGGGAGCAAAAAATGCAGGTTCCCGCTATACGGAGCAAAGCTACCCTTTAATCCGCGCAGCAGTACGAAAAATTTTATACGCTCAAATAAAGAAAGTAATAATCGCTCAGATCGTCAGTTTGACTTCCTTGGCTTTGTCTTGGACTGCAAGACACTTGAAATCTAGAGCCTACCTTACTTATCCACCATAAGTGCGTGACATACAATTTCATCCGGAGAGAGTAAAGTACTGTACCTTTCTAGGGGGCTGTTATACGTAGACACTACTTTAAGTAAGACAGTTCTCTGAAACGTAGCACAGTTACTCTCTTAACCATCAAACAACAATTTTTGACGCAATGTAAACAACATGCTGCCATTGTGAGCGAAGTTAGCATTAGTGACTCAAGTTACTTCGTGAACGAAAAGTCACTGATCAAGGCGAACGTTTGAATGATTGACATCAATACTTTTACTTTTTCGGTACATAATCGAGTAGTAAATAATCCTACAGAGTGTCAATCCATGTAAAAATCATCGGACAAGCCAAATATTGCATCGAATCCAACCAACAAATTTTTGCAGAGGAAATAATTTTTCTATCTTGAAGACGGTTGATCCTACACTAATTTAAGTTGCACTATCAGATTCAGCAGCCAATTTTACCTAAGGGATATCCATTTCACTCACCTTGGACCACCAGGCTATGTTCTAGAGGGGGGGTAAAGTTAAAATGGTCACTTTGTATGCTAGAAACCATTTAATCAAGCACGTATATTATTTAGGGCCTATGATTTTTGTGTATAAATAATATACTGTTACCATCCAGGGCATTATTTTCACAAGCCGCTAATCCAGAGTATAGTCCAGGTATGACCCCCACTTCAAGATCCCGAGACCTCTTGACATCGAGAAGATCACCAAGGCGAGTCCAAGAGACCCCGGCGAGGGTAGGTATTATTTGATCCAATGCTTGCTTAATTAAAAATTCACTCAAGGTTATGTTCTTTAACATTATTTTTTTAAATTTATATAAAGAATTAATTAAGATGAGGCCTTGCCAACTGAACATCTATTGCAAAGTTAATAGTTACATTTTAATAAAAGTTAAAGCAAAAAATTACTTTCGGAATGTAGCTCTCGTCGGGCAATAATCGTTTGGATACCTCGCTACAAATAAGCGCATTGCTGCTNTAAAAAAAAAACTAGACATACACTAGTCGACCTGGCGACCAACTCGTCGAGGCCTCTACGAATTACCGCCCAATCGCCGCACCTCTCCAATGAGTTGCATTCCAATGAATCAAACAGAGCCACAATGCCAACAACATCGGAAGTAGTGCCACCATCATTGTTCGACTTAAAGGGATGGCTCGAGTCACTCGAGAGTGACTCTGATCTCTTTCAAACGTACTTTTCCACTCAAAGTCACCCAACCCCAACGGCCACTTTTAACAATTTGGCACTCGACGTGGGGCCATCTCCCAAGAACTCTCAGCTGCTGCTGGGGGGTTCCCACGAGCAGTGTGCCCATGAGTCACCGAGTCGAAAACACCTTCTAGGTGGAAGGAAACACCTAGTGGCACTCAAACAGAAAAAAAACAAAAAACACGCTTTACAATGCCTGCCACAGACACTACCGGCCTCGAGGAGCTACTAGTTAAACTTCTGCAAAGGGCTCAGGAGCAGTTACCCGAGCTACCTACATATGGAGCTTGCAACCGTGAAGACCCGGAGATCTTTCTCTCCCAATGTTAACGCTATTTTAAGGCTTATCGCACTCTGGATACCCAACAGACTTTGGTAGCAACAAAATGGTGGCAGGTTTATAAATATCTGTCTTTCCTCTTCAAACAATTTGGGGTGCTTCTTCGGGCACGCTTCAATAGTCCGGCGATCCAGGGTAAACTAAATTCAAAGCTACATTCTAAACATCAAACCGAGAAGGAACCAGTAGCAGCATTTCTGCAAGAGAAGTACCTTCTGTTAAAAAGAATCAGTCCTGCAGCCAAGGAAGGAGTAATAATCACCACAGTCGTCGAGCTCATTCGTCCATCTATTCGTCAGTTTCTCCGAAGCCATACATTCCAGACCTACGCGGATCTTCTCACAATGGCAGTCCAGTTGGAAAAAGACGAAGAAGACCTCACGAAGACACGGTGCAAGAAGTCTGGTACGGACGCCAAGCAAACCCCAGTGACTACCACTACTGGAGCCCACCCAAACACTTGGCCACCTAAGTGCCACTTCTGTCCCGATTACAACCTTCACAAGGACTGTTCCATTCGCATTGCTCGAAACTCAACTCTCCCGGGAAACGAAACTGGAGTGTCAGGGGAGCTGGCAACAGGCGCTCCGGAGGGACGCTGACAATCAATGTCACCAGCATGCCCCGCCAACCACTACAAAAAATTATGGTTGGACTGGATCAGCGAGAAATAGCTGCTCTGGTAAACCAAGCATCTACCAAAAATTTTGTACATCCCTCACTACTTTCGGGACAGTAGAAGATCACACCCTACACTCAACAGTGTGACTTGGCCTGTGGTAATGCAACTCTCACGACCTTCGGCAGTGTTTATCTTGACCTACGGATTCAGGGGAGGTCATTCAAATTAAGCTTCCTCGTAGCACCAGACCTACGACATTAAATGGTCCTGGGTCTAACAACACTGTACATGGAGAAATCTATCTTGCATTTGACGAGGGGAGTGCTATACTTTGGAAGTAGCCAACGAATAACCATCCCATTTGTGTCACGCCCATCTCGGGAGAATCAGCAAACAGCTTCAAACTTAGATCAGGTTCAACATGGATTCACTGGAGGAGAATGTACTGACCTCTTCAAACTGTTGCAAGGACACGCAGAAGTCTTTGTACCTTTGACAAGAAAAGTACGTCAAACTCGCACCATACAACATGAGATCCAGGTCAGACCACACCAACCTTTCCAGTTAGCACCATATCCTTGCTCAGACAAGCGCAGGGAACTCATCGAGGAGCAAGTTCAGGAGATGCTAGATGGTGGCATCATCGAGCCATCCATCTCATTATATAGCTCCCCTGTCGTCTTGACACCCAAAAAAGATGGCACCATGTGATTCTGTGTGAATTATACTCAGCTGAATTCGATTACCGAAGACACCTCTCAACGGGTACCCCACATACAACACGCTGTAAAGGACATAGGTGGAGCTATCTGGTTCTCGTAGTTGGATCTCAAAAGCGGTTATTGGCAAATAGCGATGGCACCCGAGTCTATGCAATACACAGCTTTCTCCACACACACCGGTGGTTGCTACCAATTCCGAGTTATGCCATTCAGGCTGAAAGGAGCACCTGGGACCTTCCAAAGGCTAATGAGTCAGGAAGTCCTAACTAGATACCTGGGGAAGTTCTGTCTTGTTTACCTAGACGATATCATCGTCTATTCCAACACACAGGAGGAACACCTCAGACATATCGCTTTTGTCTTAGAGAGGTTGCAAATCCACGGACTCACAGTAGCCATCGGAAAATGTGTGTTTGGAGTGTCGGAGTTAACATACCTAGGACATCAAGTCACCGCCGAGGGAAACAAAGCCTTACCTAAGCATGTTGAAAAGCTATGCAGTTAACCAGTACCAAAAACTCGAAAATAGCTGCAGTCCTTCCTTGGCACAAGTAGATGGCTCCGAGAATACATTCCTCGTTATTCCGAAATAACAGCGCCTCTCTCGGACCTCATTAGCAAAAAACGGCCATACAAATGGATACCAGAAGCTCAAAAAGCCATGGAGCGGCTCAAAAAAAAACTCTTGAAACTTCTACAATTGGCTTGACCACATGAGGGTTGGCCATATGTCTTGCAGGCAGACGCTAGTGCTCGTGAAATGGGAGCCGTCTTATATCAGATCAGACCCAATGGACAGCGTAGTATCATCAGTTATGATAGTGCCAAGTTCAATCCATGTGAAGCAAAAAATATCATAGCAATGAACAAGAGTGCTTAGCGATGGTTGGGGCTATTAAGAAATATTGACCCTTTCTGGAGGATCGACCATTTACCTTGCGAACGGATAACAAGGGCTTCACTTGGCTACTCACGGCTAAGGAAACTTGAGATAAATTTAAGCGATGGTCTATCCTACTCCAGGAGTACAATCCTATCATCGAACACTGTCCGGGTCAAGAAAACCAGCTGGCGGACTTGTTTTCACGTAATCCGGTGGAAGAGGAGACGGATAACCTAGACGATGTGGACCGGATACTGCCTTCAACAAATTCTCGGGAAATACCAACTACACCTGTCTGTTGCGAGGTCGAAACACCTTCATTACCGAATGAAATTAAAGATGCACAGCTCCAGGACCCGTATTGTCTCAAACTTGGTCACAAGATCATCCAGGCAGCAGAGAGCCCGACTCTCTCACTATCAGATACCCAGTTTTTGTCTTGTCATGGACTCGCCGACGACTTGATATGGCAGCAACAAACGGAGGACTCAAGTTGGAAGGTATGTGTGACCCAAAGCATGGTACCCCAAGTGCTCTATGAGTTCCACGACACTCACCACGCGGGAAATCCAGTTATAAAGGAAACGGCTCGCAGTATCAAAGGTTACCACTGTTGGCCTGGGATGAACGCCGAAATTAAGAAATATGTCCGGGACTGTAGGGTGTGCGCATACTATAAAAAAGCAATCACTGCTCCAGGTACCATACGACTACATCAGCTTAAACACCCATGGGAGATCATAGCCGTTTGTCTAATGGGTCCATATCCAAAGAGCTCTAGGGGACGACGTTTCATACTGGTTGTCACGGATCTTTTCAGTCGATGGGTTGAGGCTCTTCCTCTGGCTTCATTGGAGGCACTCCAGCTTACCCAGCTCCTGGAGGATGAAGTTTTTGGTCGGTGGGGATATCCTCGAGTCATCCTAACACGCTTGTATCCGTTGGGAAATTCAACATTAGACTACTCCCATTTATCATCTTCGAGCCAACCCTACGGAGCGCCGAAACCAGGAGATTAAGAAAGGCCTTCTTCCACATTTGCACGGGCAATCCCACAACAAATGGTACGTACACTTACCGAGAGCATTATACTAATTAAGAAATCGCCGCAACGCCATCACCGGGGCATCTCTGGCTTAACTGCTGTGGGGTCTTGATACCTCTTGACCAGGAGAATGGAGAACCCGTTAATTGGCAGAAAAACTCCCACAAAAGGGGTATATTGATGCCATAAAGCATCAAAAGCAGTACCAGAAGCAACACTACCCGACTGGTCAACCTTGTCCTATCTACCCACCAGGTACCTTGGTCTACATACGTGACCACCCACTCTCGAGGGCTCCAGAACCGTTTTGCGCCAGCTTCGCGCAAAAATGGGAAGGTCCCTATCCTATTACGGCTCATGTGGCAGGGGATATCTACCTAATCTCCACGGGTCGAGCTACCACGAAACTTCACGTTTCTCAACTTGAACTCACCCACATGGAGGCCATCGATCGCCGCCGACGTTCGAATGCACACTTCGACCTGCCAGCATCGACAACTCCTCAGCACACCGCCGACCTATAGTCTTCTTCAAGCTCTCATCAGGAGATCACGACAACCAATGCTGGCAAGATAAGCAGAGTGGATAAGTCCACAAGCCCATCCTTAAGCAATTCAGAAGAATTAGGTGACATCTCAGTACCACCACCCGGAGGCCCTGATGGGCCAATCCAACGTTACAACTTGCGTCCACGAAATCATAAGTGAAGTGAAGTGAAAATATACATACATAACGAAAAGACACTGAACAAAGTAGTGAGAGTGTGAGTGTGCATGAAACCACAGACCTTGTCAATCAAGAATGGATGACTGAATGACCGCGAAAATTAATATCGAGAGTGATAACTTCTCCGACTCCTGTAGCTCTACCACTGCTTTCTTAAATATATAATACATTTTTTAAAACGGGGAGGTTTGTTACCATCCGGGGCATTATTTTATTAATTATTGTATATTAAAATAACCATTTTTCTTAAATTAGATCGTTTCTACATAAATTTAAATTTTGAAATTTCCCGCACCACTCCGACTTCCAACTTATTACTTGATAGTACCACCTATCGCTCGCCAGGTGGTGACCAATAGTCTTTAGCAAAAATTGCAAGTAAGAAAGTGACGTAAAGTATACAAGACGGACCGTGTGACGACTGATTGGGATCGATCTGAGATTTGCAAATACGTGTAACGCATATCTCTTAAGCCACTCGATTGACTTAAAGCAGTGGTAGATGAGTATATATTCAATAAATATCACTGTACCAATATGAGACTCTTGTTTATATTTTCTATATGACCCAATCTTCCACTGGTTCCACTAGAAGTGATCCTACTCAGAGGGTACGGATAACCCCCCTTAAAGCCAAGTACCTTTGCCCCCCCGACGGATGCCTCCACCTAGTACACCCTCTCCAGCTACGTGTCCAGAGGTGTTGGAGGCTCCCAAGCCGCTCATTCAGATTATAGTCCAGGTATTACCCCCACTTCAAGATCCCGAGACCTCTCGACGTCGAGAAGATCACCGAGGCGAGTTGAAGAGACCCCAGCGAGGGTAGGAGAGATGGTGTCTTGTAATAAGGTAGTGAATAAATAAATAATTAAAANAAAAAAAAAAAAAACTAGACCCACACTAGTCAACCTGGCGACCAACTCGTCGAGGCCTCTACGAATTACCGCCCAATCGCCGCACCTCTCCGATGAGTTGCATTCCAATGAACTAAACGGAGCCACAACGCCAACAACATCGGAAGCAGTGCCACCGTCGTTGTTCAACTTAAAGAGATGGCTCGAATCACTCGAGAGTGACTCTGAACTGTTTCAACAATACTTTCCCACTCAAAGTTGCCCAACCCCAACGGCCACAAGTAGGTGGCACGCTTAAATCAGATGGTGTGAGATTGAAAAAAAGAAAACCTTAAAAAAAAAGGAAGAACGTGATTTATTCAGTAATCTAGTAACCCGATCAATTAGAATAAAAATATTAACACTGTTACGTTGAAGCAAAAAATGCTTGACGAACGCGGGGATCTTAATATCGATTGTTCAAGAATTACTGAGGATCAATAAACTGTTGAGTGGTAGTAGTTTTAATAGCGTTTATTTAATAGCGTATGTATTTACAATAGCGGATAGCGGAGCTCAAAGTGCAATTGATGTTGGCTCTTTGCTTGTTGAGACGTATCTGGTTTATTACAATAATAGCGGAGATAATAACTAAAGTTAACTATACAAATATACACTGTAGTCGTTATATAAGTCAGAGTAGAAAAAGAGAGATAAGATAAGAAAATATAAGTTCTGAAATTAAAGTATGTATAAATGTAAAGTGAAAGTTATAAAATTAATAAGTGTTACTTTTGGATGATATAGCAAAGATAAGGCTATTACAATTCCAGGAAATATAACTATTGCATTTAAGGTATTGTGCTGAAGAAAATTAGAAAATGAAAAGAGAATTAAGAGTTCACGATTGGCGTGAACATACCGCCCGCCATTTTATTATGAAAAAATAAAATTATGATGCGTTGATGTTCTGGCGAAATTTGATGATAGAGTTGATGGTAGCTTAGATGGCCCGATCGGCCTGGATAAAATCCAACGCAATGCAGTCTTCTGAGCGATGGGTGCATCGGGACGCTGAGGTTGACGAAGACATGGTCGTATTATTTGGGCACACACTGCAGCGCCTAGTAGCAGTTCAATTGGTTTACTCGATGGTGAATCCAAACGGTCGGCAAGCTGCAGGTCGCGTAGATGAGGCCATCTGTCGATAGGTGGATGCACTCGAGGTTGATATGACGTGACCACCTTGAGCAGAAGCGCATCAACATCAAGAGAGTAGGGAGCACATCGAGACTTGAGGGTGATCCTGCTTCGGCCAAAGGCAGATGTAGGATGAATACCACCCACTCCATCGATCGATATACAAGCAGGGCTGCGTGGAAGCTGCAGTGAGTTGGCCAAGCGTTGCGACAGGAACGAGCACTGTAATCCTTGATCGATCAACGCTCGAACACAATGTTCATGGCCATCCGCCCCCACCAGACTGACCCATGCTGTGGGTAGCAATGTTGGCGCAAAAGATGTTGTTTCGCTTACCAAAACGTTGAGAGGCTCGTCGAAACGAATCGGCACAGAAGAATTCGCAGAGACTACAGCTACATGGGTGTTTGTTGAAACGTCAACGTGTATAGACGTGTGGTGCTTAGCCCCACAAACAAAACAAGTCCTCCCGGAGCGACAGATTGAAACTTCGTGAGAGCCCAAGCAGTTCTCACATAATTGCTTCTCAAGCACGAATTCCCTCCTTTGCATTGGATTCCTGGCTTTAAAGGCTTCGCAAGTCCACAGCTGATGACGCAAGGAGCAGAGATAACATACCAGCATCTTCGATCTGTGTGATGCCTGGTGCGCATGCATGCCTATTGACCGCTGCCCTTTCCCGATGCTTGAGGCTACGCTTGACAGCGTCAGGATGCGTCCCTCGAGAAACTCAGTCAGCTGACTGAATGCAGCCGGCTATCTCGAAGTTCCGAGCGATTTTTCCCAATCGCGACGTGATACGGCGTCCAGTCTATTTGCAAGGATATAAACTAAGACGTTGTCTGAAATTGTTGGCCGTTTAAGATTTTAAAGGCCTTCGACAACATTTTTGGCTGTTGAAAGGATCCGACGGAAGTCTGCCGCATCCTCACCACTGACACACTTCATCAAGAAGAAGCCTTTTAATAGTGCATCAACTTGCATGCGTGGCACCTCAAATGCATCCTTCAGCGCGTCCCAAGTCCGTTGAAAATTGTCACCCTCGAGAGAGATGCCGCGGACGAGCTCAGCTGCGTCTCCGGCCAGACTCGATTATAAATAAAACAACTTTTCAACGTTGTTTAAAAACGAGCTGGAAGAAACGCCAGAAATAAACAAGTCACGAAACTCTGGCCACAACTTATAGTCACCCGTGATGGTCGGCAACTTGATTTCGGGCAGTTTGCGCGAAGATGACGTAGGTGCTAACGGAGCTTGAGAAGACGATGCGGCAGTCGGAAGTATCGGCGCAGGATAAGTCTCGAGAAGCGACAGCATAGTGGCAAGGGCAGTCAGATAAAATTCCTCGGTTTTTGCGTAGACATCGTTTTTGATATAATCCGGCTCGCTTAGATTTTCTTGTAGGCTAAGAAGAGTAAGATGATTGTTTTTGAATTCCTTCCAATTCGTATCCAGGCTATTCATACGAACTGTGATAACGGCGTTAGAATAATTTGCTGTGCCCAACTTAGTAAGGTTTGCCGAAGCATATTTTATAGCGTTTTGAAGGTTTTTCTGGCGTGCGAGTAATGCATCAGCCGAACTTGCCATGCCTCCCGCCATGCTAGAACGTTACACAAAATCAAAAGTTCACGGCACTGACTGGCACACAAACACGATAGTCACTGCACTAAGCGTATAGTGTGATAGTTTTTTAAGAGTCAAATGTCACTCTCGCAATCCCGAACCACGCTCTGCTACCCAAATGTTACGTTCAAGCAAAAAATGCTTGACGAACGCGGGGATCTTAATATCGCTTGTTCGGGAATTACTGAGGATCAATAAACTGTTGAGTGGTAGTAGTTTTAATAGCGTTTATTTAATAGCGTATGTATTAACAATAGCGGTTAGCGGAGCTCAGAGCGCAATTGATGTTGGCTCTTCGCTTGTTAAGACGTATCTGGTTTATTACAATAATAGTGGAGAGAATAACTAAAGTTAACTATACAAATATACACTGTAGTCGTTAAATAAGTCAGAGTAGAAAAAGAGATATAAGATAAGAAAATATAAGTTCTGAAATTAAAGTATGTATAGATGTAAAGTGAAAGTTATAAAATTGATAAGTGTTACTTTTAGATGATATAGCAAAGATAAAGCTATTACAATTCCGGGAAATATAACTATTGCATTTAACGTATTGTGCTAAAGAAAATTAGAAAATGAAAAGAGAATGAAAAGTTCACGATTGGCGTGAACAAACACTAATAATTAATTTATCATTTATTTGTTAGTAATTTTCTGTTGAGTATCATGCATTATAAATCAAAAAATAAATTAATAGTTGCAATTGCGTAAGATAGTAAAAAATGCTATGCAATAGCTTTACCGTAGCAGTCCTGGAGTGCCACAAGTCTGGTTTTTTTTCTCTTTCCTGTTACTGCTTGTACAAGTTTTTTTTTAGTGTATTTTTAAGCAACAAATAAACAATAAATTCTTCTTAAAATTTTTTAATTTTCATGGCTCATGTATTCAACAAAAGTCTGTTACTACATTATTTAAAAATTTTTTTTATTAGGAATAATGAAATTAGTAGTTATGCAACAAAAAAAAATATTTCCAAATCAATTTGTGGTACGTTAGTTTTGAAAGAACTAATAAGGATTTTTTTACAAGTTTTTTTTTTTTTAATTTATTTTGTAATATTACTTTTCTATAAACAAGATTCTGCATAAGTCTTACCGTAAAAATTATGTGACTAGTCTTTGCTAATCACACTACAAAAAAAAGATCCAGTCGTATGATAATCAATCTATTATGTGAAAATTATCAACAAAAAAAAGGAATGCAAATCAGACTGATGGGAAAAAATGTGTTATTTGATTAATTCTTAATGCTTTCTTACTTCTTGAGTAGTTCCCAACATAGGCCATGTCCACACGTTATAACTCTCAGCCAGTTGTTTGTTTTCATTTTACATACATTTTACGTCACACACCTCAAAAAAAGATGCACATTCACGCGAGCCCCTGTTTTCTAAATTTAGCTTTTATAGTCATCCAAACAGTAAGATGCACATTCGCGAGAACTGCTGTTTTGTTTGTAAGTTAGTTAGCTTTCGAGTAGTTGACAAGAACGCATGATTGCAGAAGTAGATATTTTTTTAAAAATAGTGCTAGATTATTTTTCGTGTAACGGTGCATCGAGTATTTTTTGTGCTTTTTTATTTTGTACTGCAGGTAATGCTATAAAAAGTGAATATTAGTAGTGTTGAATGAAAGTGCTTTTTGGGTTGTTGATTTGTAGAGGTCAATCCTTACTAACAGCCTTGTTACTTGATTTTCGAGCGTTGTAGACGATTGGTGAGAGCTCTGGTGACAGGTATTTGTATTAAATTAAAATGCTTTTTAGAGATATTTAAATATAAAGCTAAATACTGTCAAGCAGTCTCCCTGTAGGTTTTCTGTACATCGTAAACGATTGCTTTGGTAGTAGATATTTGTGTTCAATTGAAGTGCTTTTAAGTAATATTTAATTATAGTGTTAAATGCTTGTGACAGCCTTCTTTTAAGCTTTTTACGCGATTTAAACAAGCTTTTTTTAATTTTTGTAGTGTAGTGTACGAACAGTAATTCATAATTAAGAGTTTTTTAACGTAAAATGCAGTTTGCATGTGTTACTAATTTATAAAATATTATATAAAAATCAGATAGTGGTGTATTCAATGTTTTTTAAAAGTCAGCTGGCGTACTGTATAGATAATTTACTTTTTTTCCAAATTTTTTAAAAATTTTCAAGATTTTGTTTACAAATTACAAGTAATAATTTTTATTAACAATTTTGGTAATTCTAAAAATTGTGAATATTTTTAAAGGCTCCAATTCCTTTCAGATTAAAAATACTTCTGTCTATCTTTTATCTTAATGTTGACTAAAAAAAACCCATGTTATTAAAAAAGTGATGCATCTGTAATTTAACTGAAATCATCCTGAAGTTTGTCTGTTTTTTGTTATATTTCGTTAATTAAATATAAGTTTTAGTACTCTAGTCAAATTAAAAAAAAAAAATCCTTCCTAAGTACACAGTTTATCGGGTGCATGCAATTTTGCGGGTTATTAGAGCGAATGTTCCGTCGAGAGACGGAATTGAGCGAATCCCGTTTTCGTTTCAAATTCCAGAATTGCACGCACCTCATTTTCCCCTGGAGCCTTACGTGCGCCCGCCTCCGTCGTTGATTGGCTCATGGCCCGTCGGCGCGGTGGTAGGAGGGGTGGGACTTCGGGACTTGGCAGTTGTTTATTAGCTTGCACGCTCTCTCTTGCTTGGCCTGCCGAATTGGAAGCATCTCCACGCTTAGTGTTTTTTATCGCTTGCAGTCTGCACCGTCAGCAGGAGATTTCGCCACTGTCTTCGAGCCCCAGGACTCAGGACATCGACATCGAGACGCTAAGTCTTTTTATTATAATTCATTTAGTTTGTATTTTATCTTCATCTTTCGCTCATTAACTCGACCTACATCTCATTCTCTCATAACTTGCTTCTTCATCACATCTCATAAAGCACACGTCGTGCTAGGTCTGTGCCTCTCCAGCCTCCATTCTCATTTGATCATCGTTCATCCATCAATCTCTTGCTCGTCCTCACCGTCATCACAACCTTTTCTCCTCTCGTTCGTGCTACTCTTCTATTCTCTATCCAACCCTTCTCTACCCGACATCACCTTCACAATCGCTCTCAGCTTATCCTTTTCACCCGTCTGCACGCCTACGCTTATCCAATCTGCATCATCTACGACCTGCTCAATACAAATCTCGCTAATTATTTCACCTCACGTCAACGAACAGCTTATCCATACGTCACGTCACCCTACAACCTCTATCATCATTCGCTCAGTATCTCTGTCTACATGCACCCACCATCATTTTAGGTTAACTTCTATCCACGCACCCGCATTCAATCACGTCACTACATATCATACGTATCATACGTCTATTACACCTACTCAGTGCATCTCGTCATCACATCATCCTCAACACATTTCGCCCGCTCCATTTCGTCTCTCGTTCCGGAATCAGGATCCTCACCCGAATACGCCACTCACATAACCTCACTACTGAGCTGCCGCAGGTAGAAGTTAGTTTCGACTTTCGGGCGTTGGCCTGCTTTCACCAGCCTTGCGCTGACTCGTGCAACCGTGCAGGGCCCGCCGGTTTGCAGAGGAGATCACTCCTCCCTCATTCGCCTTGAACTCACACACACTGGGAGTCGTCACCACCAGGTCCTCCCGCACATCTTTACACATACCCATACCAACACAACATAGGTTTATTATTGGTCCCATTGTTAATGTTATAATTAGTTTAACTATTTTTCTCCAATGGTATTAATTCTGATTCGTTTTTTAATAAATCTGGGTTTTTTATGCCATAGGCTTTTTCCCATTAAATAGTTGTTCTTAATTGTGTTAACCTTCCTTTCCCTTTAATTATATTTAATTTTTAATCACTATTTGTTTTTTATTTGTATTATTTTTTTTAATTTAACTTAAACCGACCCTCTATACAGTATAACCCCTCTCCCTATATCTATATCTCACTCCTTTGAATTTGAACCAGGCAATCCATGTGGGATCGGCTGTGTTCACACGCAACAGCGAACTATTGAGAATTTAGTACATCAAATTAATTCTTGCCTTGTTTTGTGCTCACAGCATACAACCTTACAAACCATAAAGTTTTTTTTGCAATTGTAATGCTTATCAATATTTAAAAAGGCAGAATTTTGTGTAGTTTTGAAAGAGCCCTTAATTTCTGAAAACTTTTTTTTTTTTTTTTCGTAAATTATTAAATTGTATTTTAAGTTAGCAACAGAAGTGTTAAGCTTATTTCTCTGTCATGATTATCTAAATTTTATATTATTTTAGTTTTTGTTGCAATTTTACAATATTTTAACTACAAAATAAATCAAAATGTCTTCCAATGCAAAAAATTCATCAAAGTGAAAACTAAAAAGAAGCACAGATAATAACATACTAAAAAATCAAAAAAATCATGCATTTTTATTGATAGGTGGTTACAAGCGCTTTAATTATCAAGCACGGGCTTTCCAAAGATGAATTAAATCTTGAAAAATCTACTAACTGTTTTCTTTGCGGTGCTCATATCACATGCTACAATAATCAAGATTTGATGAGGCACGCTGATACTCAAACCTATAAAGATAACGTTAATGTTGCTATGAAACAGAAGAACATTTTTGTTGTGAGTCAAGAGGAAAATGATTTTCTAGTTAAAGAGTTTGAGTTACAAACTGCTCTATTCTTAGCACAACATAACGTTCCTGTTCAGCTTATTAACTATCTTATCACTTTTATGCAGAAGATGCTTAAGAAGCCAGAGATCGTTGCACAAATTGGCATGAAGAGAGATAAATGTGCAAGTTTAATTACTAATGTTTTGAGCGTCAGCAAACGACAAAAAAAATTACACATTTTTAAAAAACAAAGATTTTCCGTTTTGATTGATGAATCAACGGAAATTACTTTTAAAAAAATTTTTTTACGTAATTATAAATTACATTTATCCCGAGGATGGTAAATTTGCATGACGTTTTTCAACATTAATCAAACTAGACGCAAGACAATGAGGTGCTAAGAAACTCTTAGAGTACTTTGTTGAAGAAAAAATTTCCTAATGTTATTTAACTACCATGTGTATGTAATACATTTCCTATGGTTGCCAAAAAAAGTTGCACAAATATTCCAGTAGAGTGCAAGCAGTGGCTTCAAGCCATTTCTAAGTATTTTTACAACAGTTGAAAAAGATACGTTAACTTAAAAGATTTTCAATTTCTTTATAAAATGTTCTTCGTAACTGTACTGACAGCGTTCTTGATAATTTTCCAGCTTTAAACTATTCTTTCTTTCTCAAATGGTATAGAAGTCGACCTAACAGTGGCAATGATAAAAAGAAAAGCTTGCCACAGGTTATAAGTGATTTGTTACGTGACGATAAATTAATGGTGTATTTAAAATTTTTTAAAAACGTTCTAATACACTTTAATAAGTTCAATGCCACTTTGTTAACATAAAACACTATTATTTATAAAGTCAGCAGCTCATGATTAAAGATTTCAACATCTGTCAGCCTAAACTTTCTCAATACCACTGCTGTAAAAAAATCGCTAAAGATAGCAGTTACAATGTCAGTGATAAGGATCATAAGCTATTAGAAGATATTGCGGGGTCCCATGATAGAGAAGGAATCTGAAAAAGACGTGTAGGGCCACGATCAGGTGTGAGAAAGCGCGAGGATGGTCGAAGGCAAATAGTGGTTTTGGCGGCTTTAAATAATAGAGGGGGATAGTGCGATAAAAGGGCAAGTACGAGGGAAATCTTGAGCTTTTCGTCAACGAGCTCGCCAAGCTCATGCGGCCGTTCCAGCCTCTGGTAGAGCCATCCTAGATCGTGATCGCGTGCCTCGTGGGTGATCAAGTCGAGACCATCCCGTTACGTCCCGGCTGGTAACCGTGAGTAAGAGGAATCGTCATTGAATGGTAGAGTGTCGCTCGCGAATCGTTTATTTACTACAATTCCTCATCGTAGTGGTAGTAAAACCCATAGTGCTGGCCTCGTAGATGTGCTTCGTCTCATACCAGGAGATTTCGATTTAACTTGAACAGTTCTCTTGTCATACCGTGCCGTTTAAATTTCGAGATATCGTTGGATATTGCGTTGCGCTCCTATTTTGTTTTGTATTTGAAAATCAAATAAACATACATTATAATTGATGTTACAGTATAAGTGCTGGATTATGCAAAATTTGTTTTTATTTTCCTACTTATGATTGATATTCGGGCAAGTTCTTGGGATCGCTCATCATTTCTGAACGAATGGGTTTAGAAATGCGAGATTAACTTCGTTTTTATATAATTTGGTTTCAACAAGCGCTTATTACCCAATTTAATTTGAGCGTCATTTTACTGTTTTATTTTAAGATATTGGCGAGCTAATATAACAGTGTTAAAAAATTGTAAAAAAAGATCACGCGAAGAATTGTGTCGTGAGATCCCTTGATTTTTGGCAACAAGGAATATTTTTCTCCCGATGTTTTGTGAATTATTATCGAATTATTAGTAGAGACATTACATAAGATATTTTTGTCATGAATTTATAAGTTTCCGCATTAAATTTATTTGTAAAGACATACACACTAGATCACGTTAATTGACCTGTACCTCTCCTTGCACAAGAAACACCACACAATGTAGATGTTGGTGATGCATATGCTTTGATTTTGCAGAATCTTAAAAAAACAGATGAGTTAGAAGTTCGAGAAAATTGTTTAAAATTTAATACGACAGTGTTGACAAAAATTCAACCTTTTTTTCAAAATGATAATGTTTTACATTTACTTAGTTTTCTACAACCTAAAAATGCTTTGAGCAACGAGTTTTAGAGTGAAAACTCAAACGTAGTACACGATCTTGAACGGTTTTTTCCGTACAGTGATAGCAACAATGAATCATTAAAAAAATAAATCGCATTGTTGCCGTCATATTTTGTTAATGATAAAGCTGAATTGTGTGAGTTAGAAGTCAATGTATTTTGGAATAAAATTGTTAATGTGCATTCTAAAAACGGCGATTCATCATTTCCAAACTTAATAACATTGGTCCAAGCAGTTTTAACATTGCTCTACTCGATTGCTGAGCCAGAAAGAGTTTGTTACTGACGTGTTTCTATTGTTACCAACGTCAAGCAAAAAAAAAAGAAAAAAAAATGGAAAGGGATTTGTTGGATTCAATTTGTCTTATTCAGTCCTGTTTTCCCACCCACAGTATAAATGCATTTAATTTCGTACACAAAAAATCATATTCATTTATTCAATGCGGCAAAGTGTAAACATAAAGTTAATATCACTCCAAAACATGAACCTTAAAGTAAACAATCTTGTAAATAGTCTTGTTAATATTTTAACTTACATCTGTTATTAATTTTTTTCGTTTGCTTTTTAGGCATAAAATGATCAGTAAATATCTAGAGAAAATTAAGAGCCATAGTAGTCATCCAATCATAAACAATTATTTTAAGTGTTAATCCAATATCATTTTTTTTTTTTTAACTTTCTCGTCATTGTAATAATAACATAATTTTTTCTTCANATGCACCATAATACTTACCGCAAAATGATGTGAAAACAGTATTATTCTTTTCTTAATTATTAATTTTTATTAAAAGAAAAAAAAAGATTTTCGAATAATATCGTAAGTTTTGTATTAATAATAACTACGCAATAATAAAAACCATAACTAGTTATTTTTAATTGATTTGTGGCTTTAAAATAAACCAAAACAAAACTTGTATTAGCAATAAAAAGAAAACAAAAAATTTTGCGTGGGATCGTGACTTCAAACGGAATTTGTCAGATTCAATACACAAGCAACAGAGTTTCTTCACTCGGCTACGACAGCTACGGATTCCTATATCATTAGATTATTTTTAAGCTGTGAAAGTGGGTAGGGCTTAGGTTAAAGGTACGGTAGAGGGAGCTCTTTCTCCAGTGTCTGGCAATACCTGTCTAACATGCAGAGAGTTAAATTGTTCTGCGCTTGCGCGGGAGCTCTTTATTGTTAGCATCACTGGTTATAACAAAAAGTATAAGCTAGAAATCGTAATACAAGCCAAAAAATATGGTAAATAAGTGCCTACAAATATTTATGCATAATAGAGTGGACATTCTGCATTGCTGGTAATAATAAAATTTGGTATTATCGTAAAAAATGTTTTCTTGTGTCTTCAGTTTTTTTTCTTTTATACATTAAATATTAATACTTTTTTGGAAGTTTTAAAATGTATTAGTTGTATTTATATTCTATGACATTATGTTATCATTGTGAAACTACGAATATACTTTTCCAACAAAAAGTATCATCTTAAAAAATTATTTAATATAATTAGTTTTAAAACTACATTCACTTTGACGTTTCAGAAAAAAATGCTTCTTACATAATGTAAGAATTTAAATAAAACATAAATAAGAAATAATTAAACAAGAATGACAAACTGAACTGAAAAAAAAATCTGCTGACAGTTGCAATCGATTCCAAGATTGCAAAAAGATTTGAAAAATAATATAAGCCGTAACTATCGTAG
>NW_019379564.1:676343-744792 GCF_000648655.2 Copidosoma floridanum
TATTTATTTAAAATTTGCTATATTACTTTGAAAAAAACGTCTTTTCTGCGAAAAAAACGATATTATCAGCAGTTTAAAATCATGATTTAGCTCTAAAAAGTTTTAAAAAATTTACAGTAGTTTAACTTGGTAGTATCTTTAACCTTCATCAGAAATTGTTATAATTACATTTAAATTCACTGTGATATCTAGAAAAAAACGTCTTTTCTTCAAAAAACGAAATAGTCAGCAGTTAAAAATTTTAATTTGCCACTAAAAACTTTTTTAATTAATTAAAAATTATCAAAAATATCTAGGAAAAACTAAAATTCTATTAGAAATTTCTATATTGACGTTCTATACATACATATGTAGCATTTCGATACAAATGCAAGAGATTTGGATTTTTACAGTAGTATAACAAAAGTAACGGAATAAGCTATTAAACGATTTTTATATGCTCAAATTCCAGTAAAGCAAAAATTTTTACACTTTTTTCTTCATTTAGCAACTCTGTTCGGTGGGTCACACCAATGAGTGGCAAAAAGTCAACTTGCACTATAGCTATGGCGTTATCAATTTCTTTACTTATCTCTGTATATGCAGAAGATAAGAAAAGAAAAAAAATATGTAAGTTTGCATGAATTCCCGCACGCGTTGCATATTTTAGTTAAAACTACATTTATTCCCAATCTTTGAAGAATGTCTTGTTAGACTTCAGATCTTGTTACTGAAATAAACCATACAATGGATTACTGAATTGTTTTTTTAAAACTTTTGATTTTTTAGCTCAAAAAATGTCCAAATACTTTTCGAAATACATTGAGTGAAATGGAATTTTGTTATCATTGAAAAACAAATTTGTTTTCCAACAAAAATTAATCCTTTTAAGAATTTTTTAAGTATGTTACTTAAAAAACTAGGGTATTAAACAAATTCAATACAGCCTTATTTCTTCTTTCTTAAGAGTAATAACACTTTTTTTATACCCTAGTCATGTTTTTGTTTGTTATATCTGTGTCTTACATTACTCCTCATTTATTCTCATTTAACTAGGAAGTACTTAAAATATTTGTTAAACATTAGAACTAATTAATACATCAACGATGACCAGATAGATAAATTCAATTGTTATTTAGTAAGTTTGAAATGTACGTAATTACCATGTGTATGTTTGATCTAATTATGCCTTGCTTACAATAACCATTATAGATACAAATTAGATAGATTTTGCGGTCTACCAGCGATGGCACAGTAGTAAGTTAAACAAATGCTTGAAACACTAAATGCATAAGAAAAGTTTGATTTTCAAAGTTTCAAATTGCAGCTGAAAACGGCGCATTTAAAAAATCATGAATGTTTTGAAAAAATCATCGAATGTGCAGGAAAACTTAAAAAACATATTTGTTACTTGAAAAGAACTAAAGTATCGAAGAAATATTTTCTTTATTGTAAATAAAAAACTTGTATATTGTTAGCCAGATTCTTATTAGTCATTTTTTGGATCATTCTTGCAAAAACTGAGCAGCAACTTCAGATATCCTATTTAACGATAACTAAAAAACTTTTTATTTTCTTTCTGGACCTCTATTGGCTACGAACACCTTTACAGCTGCCACAAAGAAGGACAATCATTTTTGATTGTTGTAGTCAATAAGATCGGAAATCTGTGTGAAAATGAGAAGCATGATTCTTAATTCGCCACCAATGTCAGTTACGTTAATAAACGGAGCCTATGACTCGTTAATAGTAAAATAAAGTAATTATTGACTAATCCTAATTAAACCTAAATTACGCTTAGTCGAAAATTCAAGGCTTTAAAATCTACCTAAAAATTATACTATTAGAAATAACAAACTGAATAAATTATACAGCTTTATACACTTATTCAAAAGTTATGAGCAATAAAAAGTTAATAGTATACAGATTACTATAGACTCTTTGTTATAAGCAATCATACTATGTTATAACATCAGAAGGCTTTGAACAACGTTTTAAAGAAAAGTATGTTATATAATTTAATGAAAAGAATACGATGAAAAATAAATAACTCAAAAATTTTGTTAACTGCGTTATTAACTTAATTTATGTAATTGTCTTCGATAAGTTCAAGAAATCTCTTTTTTGTTTCTCCGGAAAGTTGCAAAATTCGTTTACTGCTTGTAGTACTGTTAAAAAAAAAAAGATGGATGAATCAAAATGCCAGTTAAGGTTCATTTATGTTGAAGTTCAAGTTCAGCTATGAAATAACTGCAATAAGTAATATTTGTATTTACTGTGTACAAATTTATCGGCGCTATCTGATAGTGAAATGGTGCGGAATTTCTGGACTTTAGAGGATCCAATACATTATAAATAGCAAATATCACAAGCTTACAGATTTTTCATGACAGCAAACGTAAAAGCAACAACAATTTCAACAACTCTAAATATCCTAGTTATCTGTTGTGTACAATGTTAAAGCAAAAAGTTATACTGATATGTGCATTATTAAAACAAAAACGCCTCTAAATCCAGTAACATAACTTCAAATTATAGTATCGAAGCAGAACAGACTCATTTCGACAGTGAAGTTACGCGGGGATGACGTAAGTGACAGTAAGTGACATCTCCACTAGCTTTGTTTTATTAATTACCATTCGTATGGTTGAAGATTCTATTTAATATTTTTTCAATAAAAAAGCTGTGAACCATGAGCTTATCATGGTAATAATAATATTTACCTTCGGTGTTTCAAAATATTCAAAAACTCAATAACTCTCAATCAATAATGTTATGAGTCCTTAAGAGTCCTTAAAGTTTCCACATTTCTCTTACAATGGGCTCTTAGATTGCTTTTTTACCCCCTCAAAGGACTTGCACACAGTGAATAGGACCCCCGAGTGAATATGATCCCTAAGGCATGATCACCCTAAAATTATGTACATGTTCTACTATGATGACTGTACTGTTAATTTGCATAAATATCAATTAAAAATTAAGTTTACTAAACTTAGTTCATGAGAAATAATCTTTGACTGTTGTGTAGACCAGTTGGTGATCGTCAACGATCAAAGTTCAAATGAAGCTTCCGCCAGTGGGGGTCATGACCTATGCATATATTGCTGTGAAAAGTAAGTTTTTGTTGTTAAAATATTCATGCTGAAGCAGTTCTTGTAGTTTATACGTAGTTTAGAACCAGGGTAACTAGGGAATAGTTTTTCTGCCGTCCAAACATTTTACCTGCAAAGTCATTGTCAACAGAGTTCTTCTCAAAGTCACTAAAAGATACATTGATAATTAAAAATGAAAAAAATTTCGTTGATTAAAAAAAATAGATTGTGAAACTATTGCATTTAAGGACATTTTGATCTTTTTTGTACAAATATAATTTTTTGGCAGTAGTATTTGACAAGTTTCCTGTAAAGCGAGATGCAAGGCTTTTGGGATCATTCTAAATTAAAAATTTGTTTGACGTTAATAGACAGGAGTATGACAATACATGCTCCTCGAGTATATAACTATATTAAGGATGGTCAGGAGTGATTCTGAATATCAGAAAAATAACATAAAACTTAAGGAGTATATTCTGAAGAGTACCCTGCATCATCTTTAATTTTTACAGACTTAGAGCTTACCTACGTGCTTTTGTTTATATGTACAAAAGACTTGTTAAAATACTGCAATATGGCAGAAAACCATATCAGTTAATAAATTGTTGTTTCTAGATTTAGTTCGTAAGGTTTTTTTGCGCATTATTGCACATTTCAAACAAAATCAGTATAAAACACCAATCGAGTACTCAGTTTTTTGACTGAGAGTGGGAGTGCGTGGATAAAGAGGCTCTGCAGCGCGAGGTGGGAGCCCTTCTCCATTTATCTCTACCATGATCTTTTTGGTCACCCTTAAGGATGTTGTCTAGTTACTACATTTTTTATAGGTAACTGCATTACCAATACCTTGGATATAATGGATAAGCATAGCAGAATACTAACATGATGTGTGATTTGTAGAAGGATTCAAACGGACATCAATGTCTTAATTCATAAATAGTATTGTTGTACCATTAAAAACTTTGCACGATTACTCCTTAAACAGTTTTTATCAGTTCTGTTAGTTTTGTTGACATGTATTGTTTCTGTCACAATTTTTTATGTTTATGTAACAGTCACATAAGAGCCTATGTTATACACGATTATTTACCGTGATATTTCTGAATATTTAATTTTATAACACACGTAAAAAAATATTTCTGGATTCAGAATTGTCTAAATATTACTATCCTCAATTTTCATAAAATTCTGGTATTCTTTTATTTAAATCCTTCAATAAAAGATTACATAATCAGGTTTAGAGCATAATAAATTTTAAAACACGAACGTGTAAACTGGGCCGTAGTGGGATGATTTTCAATGTCACAGGATATCACGCTGTATAAGGACTCCGTATTGTTATTAGCTCGCACATCACATCCGTAAACACTCCATTTTATGGGTTTAACTGTAATCAAATAATTATCCATTTTTTGTGAAACACTTTGCAACATCAGTGCAACATCAGAATACATGTCCAAGATCTGACGTTCAAAATCACCTACTATGCTGTCAGCTGGTAAAAATGACAACCGTTAAAGCTTTCTTAGCACTTCTAACACTTTTTATTACTAAAGTGTTCCTTTTTGACAACTTTTAAAACGTAATAACTGTTACATAAATTGTAAAAATAGTTTTGTTAAATGTCACTTAATTTTTAATGACAAGTATTCATTACTAAGGACGATCTTAAGCTACCCTACAATATGTACGATTTAGCTGTATTTTATACATGTTAAAGTTTACTATGATAAAAAAGCTAAAATTTTGTTTATAATTTTTTATTACGTCGTCTGGATAATATCAAGGAATGAACCTGACGTTTTAGTATGGGCTTTTATGACAGTTCATAATACGTATGTATATTCTACCTAAATGTGCGATTTATAACTTTTTGGGTTCAAATCATTGTATTGTAGTAAAATACGAATATAGTCAAAATGTGTTCTGTTCATCGCGTAATCCTGAAGTGTCTTAAGAATCATTGCACTTTATTTTACGAAAAAGAAAAATACGTAACTTCAGACTTATTTGTGATTTGATTGGTCAAGAGTAACCAAGAGCGGAAAAATGAAAAAAAGGATTTTTCAAATTTAAATTAAATTTAACCAAAATGTCAAAAAATGAGCGTTAAAAATTACTAAACTGTATGTTCGCTGGATGTTAAAGGTTGGTGGATGAGCTACCTTTGTTTTTTTAAGAATAATAAACTACTTTTTTTTAAATTTATCTATGTTATTATCAAGAATCAGGTGTGTATGCAAGAGCGTGGCAAGTGCACGCATGATGTATACTGCATGCGGTTCAACTTTAAATTATACTGTTAGTCAAGACCGTAGTCAAAACATTATAAAAAAATTTGTATAAGTTGCTAAAAGATCTGCAAAGCTTAATCAGATTGACTAGTTGTATAATAAAAATGCAAGCCCTGCTTTAGATTAATTTTTGAGGCTACTCGTGCTTGCCACTCTTTCGCACAGCTGCTATTCTGTTGTGCAATTTTATTAATTTTTTGTTACTTGTCCATCTGTCCTTTCTCTCCTACCCATACTACACAATCAAGGTCGTAAGCTTCCCTAAAATTATTGAATAATTACCGTATTTTGTCACATATATTCATGAAAAGTTTAATCAGCCATGAGAATAACAGATCTGACATTAAATAAAAGTAGTACATTTACTATGTATGAAATTGTGATTTTCAATAAAAATTAAAGTAAAAAGAAAAAATTTGCCATCGAAATTAAAATGAAAGGAAAGAAATTGAATACGGTACTCTATAGAAGTAAGCGTTAAATCTGACTTTTTTGGCACATGGATATTCAGCTTTTCCAGCTAGCCTGATTGACCATTCAAAATCATTTCTAATAATCTTAATGTTGGCGTCTAAAGTTAGGATTTTGAAAAAGTTTATAATGCTACTATATGCAGCAGTTATTTTCGATGTGATAATCACAGTAGACAATATAACTTAAGAAATTAAACTTAATGTCTAAAGAATGTTGTGGCATAGTAAGGCTAGGTAAATACAGGTAAATTTTTTGAAAGAAAATACAAACTTCTACTTTAAGCAATTACAAAGGAGGAATCGTACGATAAATTATAACAAATCTCGATAAAAATTTTTGCACTTGTATTCAAAGGTGTAAAAGTTTATGAAAGTCGTCTAGAAAAACATTATACATACGAGATTTTTTCTAAAAGTATAGCAAACTTTTAGTTTCGGTGGTATAAGTATAGTTAATTTTTGATTTTTTATGGTATTATGTCGGTACTTCCGTAACTTATTTATTTTGTCATGATTGGTCATTTTCAATGTTCAATTAATTTTTTATAGCTGTCTTGCTGGGATGTGCTTTGACTGGTTTCTCAATTTCGCCTACTCCAATAAAGTACATCGAAGAGTATGCATCGAATTTTATGTGAAAAACGAAATCAAGCACTCAGAGACATCCCGAATAATAACTGTAGTATATGGTGAAGCTACCTTGGACAAAAGAAAAATTCATTGTTGGTACAAAATGTTTTTAAAAGGCCAAAATAATGTAAAGGGTGAAGAGCATGATGTGACAGGCCTTTCAAGCATATAAAAAACAGACGAAAATACTGATAAAGTAAAGAAAATAATGTTTGCCGATCATGAAATAAACGATAGAGAAGTTGCTGTTAACATATCGGCAGTTAACGTCCAAATCTTTAAAAAATGCCAAAATAGAAAAAAAAAACAGATTTTCTTGGATCAATAACTTTTGATTGTAATGCTATTTTTAGATAAAGCCTTATACAAAGATTCTCTTATAATATATATTTAATCACCCACACATACATACGCGTGCGCACGCATTTTTTGTTACAGTAAATTACTTGTTTACTTTTTTTAATTTTATTACATCTTATTTTTAACAACTGCTATTTTTAATAAACTTTTAATTCTTGACTGATAGTCGTTCTTAATAAATTAATCTAATGTAATAAATTTATTTTAACTATAATGAATTGAATTGAATTTTGAGAATAATTTTGCGATTTTTTCAACATCAAATAAGTATAGAAATTGTTGAATAAAATAATACTGGAATATAATATTCAAATTCATCTTAACATTTTATTGCTACAATTACAAACTAGCTAGATGATGTTAGATCGTCTATAAATGAAATACCTTAACATCTAGTGAATAGCCACTACTTACAAACCAATTCTCCAAACACATTAGTTTTTAAGTCAACCACACCTTCAAATAACTTGACAAGTAATCACGCAAGTAAACAATCCACACATTTTATAAGTTATTCAGAAAACGTACAAATAACAAATAATACATCACAAAGAAATGCACCAAATCTACTATTTCTGTCTCCAATATGTCAATACAACTCAACAACTTTTTTAATAAATACGAACTTTCAATATAATACTCAAACTAATGCAACTCAAACAATAATAGATTTACCTTGAACTTTACATAGCTTATCATTAATCAATATACAGTTATCAGAAAATAATCGATCACATCGGTCAAACAACTCTTCTCTTTCAAATACACTAGAATTCCGAAAATCTCCCATGTTTTCATCATCTCCAGTGCCAAGACTACAAATTTTACAACTAAAAGATCTAACACATAATCATAGAGAAACATCTTTAAGCTGGAGGCAAAAAAAAACAAAAAAAGATATGAGCGACGTAACAGGCGTAAGTATAAGATTTAAACTAAAATAAATATCAGTGTATTTCACATTTCACCAGCAATGTTATAAAGGTTGGAATAACTTAAAGTAAGTATTAATTAAGTTATAAATTCTATCTGCAGATTTATTCTTATCTAAAATGAAAAACTAATGGCCCTAAATTTAAACAAATATACCATTGTTGTAAGTATTCAATGTTGTATTCTTCATTGCGCCAATTATTTCAACGTATATTATGATGAACAAATTTTTCCTTATGAAAAAAAAATTTTTTTTCAATTTACTTCTATACAATTTTTTCAAATCAAATATGACAATGTACAATTACTTATTAGGTGTTTTAGATTAACACTGATTTTTCAAATACAAAAGTATAGCTTATTATTCAAAATTTGTAGTTATTCCTTTTCTTTATTAATAATTAAGGTATAATTCAAGATCACTTTCATCTCAGAATAAAAAATACCTAATAATTGATGAACAACAATATGTACAGTTAATTTCAGCAAATACAATGTTATTTATATCATCGTCATCTGATCTAAATTCGACAATCAAAAACATCGTATAAGCCGAGACGCAAAATCTTGGACATCTACAAGTATAATTCGTAGACTAAGAAGACTTTAGGTCAGAGAATGAGACAGACTAACACTTTTTTTAACAGGTGAGGAAGAGTTGCACGAAATTGAGAGTAAAGTTGACCCCGTAACATATGCAGACAATCTCAACATTAATAAAAGTACAGTATTCCTGGATATAATCCTTGAAGGGTTGTGGAAAACGTCAGAAAATCTAGGATACACCCTTATACCTATTGATTTTTTAAGGAATATGCATTTGCTACTATCATAAAGGAATTCTATCACTTAAAAAGAAAAGCAGGAGGGCAAAAATAATAGCTGTACGACAATGACAGGAAAAAACGCGCATCCAGTAAGAATCTTCGCAACTAGCACCCCGATCGCAAAAGATGTAGCTAGAGCACGTGCAACAACCGTGGTAGCAGTATACATGGGATTCTCGAAAAACCCGATAAGATCTAAATCGAATGACCTAAAGAATGCATGCGTACAAAAATGCCTACTTGCCTCTTAACTGAGGATAAGAACATCAACTCCCTCGCCCACGGTGCAGAGGAGTGCACATTTGCTGCGAAATACTCCTCCTCTGGTTAAAATTAGAACAAGCTTACAACAGAACACACACACTATGCAGCACTTAATTCCCTCACCACCCACCAAAATGTTGGCAGAAACCAAGAACTATCAGGTAGTCACATATCAACAGCATTGAGTTCCCCCTCAGAACAATGAGAGAGCGATAGTATCACCCGTAGCCTGATACGTTCATCCAGGCGACCGCGGTTCCCAACTTTGCTTGAGCGAACACGTTGATGTGCACCGTGTATGCGTTACTCCTGCCAATGTAATAAGACTAGTGGAGAGCGTACCTACGTCACAAGCGTCTTACATAGCTGATTCACACATGCCCAGCGTTTGTGCCTAGATGGCCAGTGTCAACGGCCGTACAACTAAACTACTATGCTGAGCCATGTATAAATGCACACTCCACAGAAAAATACTCACACAATGTACGGAGAAGCGGCCAGCTTGTAACAGACCCAGGAAGAACATCAGAGGTACATAATAGCGAAAGAAATCAACATCTCAGACTAAACAGTGCAAATACTGATACTAGCGGACTTTTCATTAGCAATCAACTTAACGCCATACCGATATTCAACGGCAAATTGGGGACTCTTTTGTTTTTTAGCGCATTAATCAGGTGCATAGTGTAACGCTTTTGGGATAATCAGAATGATATATGATTCGCACTTACTGCAAAAATTACAGGAGGGGCTGCCATGGTAATTGGGCCCCACATAGCACACTACGAATCAGTTGAGGAACTTTTATCGGATCTTACCAAGCAATATAAAAACGCTGCGGCCACCAAGAACTTCCAATCTCAAATAAAAACAGTTTATCAAAACCCAATCGAATCAGTCACAGATTACGGACACAGAGTAAAACTTTTTGTAATAGGCTGATGTCCATTTACAACGAAGCTATAGACCTAAACCTAGCCACAAAAATGTACGTGAAGGACACAGTAGCAAAATACGCTTTACAACACTTCATGTTGGGGCTGACAGTATCATTAAACAAGCAAGTTCGGTATAAAAGACGGACAAACCTCAGGGAATCTGTCAGGTTAGCTAGAGAGTGTGAAGCAATGCTACACACTTGTCGACAAATGGGACCAAATGCTTTAATGTTTATTACAGTTATCTCAAATATTACACTAGTTCAGGTAGTGGGCACAAACTACTCACATATTGAACCCTCAATCCTTACAATACTACAAAATCCAAGTCAGCACAGTATAAATTCGGCCAGCATTTTCGCTATAGACACGGATAGATCTTTTAACTATCGAGAAATAGGCCATCTACGAAAAAACTGCAGGAAACCCCGAGCGAACACTACAAGCGGAGTAGTGAAGGCAATACCTCTACACAAGACTCAAAAACGGGTCGCGGTTACAGCGGGATAAGATACCATGCGGTATCCAGGTGTAGAAAATAAGCATACGAAATAAAATTCGGAGGACTCAATAGACTGAAAAAATTTTGGTACAAGGCGAAGGAAAAAAAGGAACAGTGAGGGATTGCTCAAAAATCAAGATTCGAACTAGAAGGACGAACATTTAAGTGCGAAGAGTGCTCGGGTCAGTCCTCAGACACCGGGCAGCTAGTAAAAACAAAGCAAAAAGTCGAAAAATTTAGGGTGGTGAAAATTAACTTTACACGGTCACACATTCTACCTCCAGTGGTTAAATTTCGAAGTAGTGAGATAAAAAATGAAGCAGCATCATTCCTTGTATATACAGGAGCGGATATTTTAATAATAAAAGAAGACTGTTTGAGCGTGGGGTCAGAAATAAACACAAATAAAATACTAGAAGTGCATGGCGTAACAGAAGGGGCATGCAATACTTTGGGAATTACTTGTATGATGCTTTATAACTTTATTTGCTAACTGCATATCGTTTCCATGGAATTTTCCATGAGCAGGTATGGACTTATAGACTGGGACATGCTACATAGGCATACAGGAGAGATTAGTGCAAAAAACAGGTGTGTTTATCTCACCGGGACTAAGTTCCCAATAGAAAAAGTCAAACATTTTGAAATTCCCGCACGCTCTTAACAAGTCATACATGCTATGATAAGCATGCAGAAAAATAGGGACTACGTAGGATTGTTTCCGAGAGGAAATTTAGAAAAACGTATTTATTTTGAAAATTTCATAGCAAAGAGTGCCAGTGTTAGGACGAATGGTTTTGTTTTAACACTACCAACTCCACGGTCAGAATACCTGAGGTGGAGCTCTTGAATAATAAAACTACCCGAAGTCTTATGCTTGCAACCGACAACAGGCATAACGAAGTTAAATAAAAACAAGTAGGCAAGAATGCAAATGAAAATAGTGTCCAAACAAATATAAGGGCAATAAACTTTGAGTTAAAAGAAGAAAAAGTAAATAAAATGATGGCACTAGTAGACACAGAAGACTGAAATGGTGAAAAAATTGCGCACATTCAGAAACTAACTAACCACAATCCGTATATATTTGGGTTAAAAAACGAACGCTCACCGATGACTAAAGTATCAGAATTATTACAAACATGAAAAGGCTGATTTGTGTCAGAAACTATTGGTACCCACCAAGAATAAAAGACTAAATTTGAACAGAAGTGAAAAAACGACTTGATCAAGGTATCATTAGGCCTTCAAAATCACCGCACAACTCCAATATGTGGATAATACCAAAGAAACAGGGGCCTGATGGCGAGAAGAGCTGGCCCGTAGTAGATTTATAGCAATTGAACAAAGCCACGGTGGGCACGAATCATCCATTGCAACTACAAGTGAAGATTCTCGCCCATTTAGCATCCTCCAGATACGTCACAGTAGTAGATCTGAGACAGGGATTCCTTTAAGTTGAGATCGACGAGAGGGACGCACATAAAACGGCTTTTTCAAGGTCGACCGGCAATACCAATACAAGCGTATGCCCATGGGATGCTGCTAAGCTCCTCACACGTTTGCGGCAGCCATGGAACGAGCCCTAGCTGGATTAAAAGACTATGAGCTGGAGATACACCTAGATGACATAAAGGTGCATGCTTCGACCTTAAAAGAGCACGATACACGGTTTAAGAAGTTGTTAAAACAATTTTCTGACGCTAACCTGTTAATTAAACTACATTAATCCCAATTTGTAAAGAAAGAGGATAAAGTACTAGGACACATTGTAAGTAATGGCACATTAAAAATAGACTTAAATAAGGTTAAAGCAGTCAAGGACTACCCAGCACCAGTGAATTCAAAAAAAGTAAAACAATTCCTGGAACTAGTCAGATATAACTGCAGATTTATAAAACTTTACAAAAAAAATGCTCAGCCTTTTACTGAGCTGCTTAAGAAAAGTACAAAGTTTGAATGAACATGAGTCAAAGAGGAAGCCTCAGATAAAGTAATGAAAGAATTATGCAAAAAGTAAGGTCTAGCAGCTCCAGACCTGGAAAAGCCGTTTATCGTAATAACAAATGCATCAGAATATGCGTTAGGTGCTGTACTTAGTCAAGGTAAAATCGGCAACAATCGCCACTGCAAGTAAGCTTCACGCACCCTAAAAGGTGCCAAGTTGAGATACCTCATTTTCAACGAGGAGCTCTTAGCAGTAGTGCTTGCGAAGAAGCAATTTCGCTCTTATTTATACAGGTGTCGATTTATGGTGAAAATAGATCATAAGCCGCTGAAACACTTCCACACCACTAAAAAAGTTGATTTGAGATTGAACCGGCTAAAGGGACAGCTATTAAGATACGACTTTGACGTAATATATAAACAGGAAAAAGATAACTACATAGATGCCCTCTCCACGGATCCAGTAATCGAAGAAGATGAAGTTAATCCAGAATTGCTAAAAAAAGACCTTTATATGCTAGCGGAAAAGCAGGAGGAAGACAGAATCTGTCTTGAAAGCGGGCCACCAGCAAGAATGTTTATAGTTCGGGCAAAAGGAGTACAGAATGGTTAAAAAGACGACGAAAAAATTAAAATGGACAAAGTCAGCACACAGAAATCCGATCTAGATTTTTTCTTGGCAAACTATAATAGCGCAGACGCCAACAGGGAACCTAACATTTTACATACGCAAAGAAAATTATTCTAAAAAATCAAGAGGTCGAAAAATCTCTCCTTAAAGTCGCATGTAAGCAACGCAAGAGAAAGAGAAATGAAAATTAAAGCAAAGTTGGATTAAACAACAGGATACTCCTTAGATAAGAGTCTTATAAACACTGAAATACAAGCAACAAGTACGCCATTAGGGGAATTCGTCTTACCAGCCCAAAAAAGCGAAGCAACATCTTACGTAACTTGCATATGTCCATCACCCAAGTACAACGTTCATAGTGAAAAGTCGAACTATTCAGATCGTACAGAGAAAATAAAGAAACAGATGAGTGAGAAATAATTTAACCCAAAACAACAGATTGAGAAAGTCAGAGTTAATGGGAGACATTTAAGTCAAAGCGATAATTTACACTTGTCATAAGGACACAAAGAAAGTCGGATTGGCAGGAAATATTAGGTAGCATTTTTAGTGGCCAGCTAGGGAAAGTAGTTAATCTATCAGGGAAGGTAGAAGAAATAAAAACACCAGAAAGCAAGAAAGGTGCAAGAATTAACATATGGGAAGAATAACTAGTAATGCACGAATACAGCCTTAAGAAATTTTCCTACTATAACGAACTATCAGCACACAAAAACGAACAGAACTAGAGCCATACACAAATTGATACAGGAAAAGTACCATGCAACGCGAGTTACGAAAATTGGGAATATTTGGGCGACGAGCAGCTGATAGTAGAAAGCTAAAGGGAACCGTTTTAAAGCAAATGCATCAATCGGCGCATTCCAACATTTTCAGACGACATAAATCCAAAACGAACGCAGAGCGCAACTAAGACAAATTTAACAGAATTATCTAAGATCATAACTTCCGAAGCAAACAGTTGCAGTGAACCCTGGCTAGAACTAATGTTACGACCTAAATTTACGAAACCAGATGGCAACTGCTTGTTCCACTCTTTAATAAACGTATGTCAACTGAAGCTGACAGCCAGTGAATTTAGGTCAAAGTTGCTAAAATCATTATGCTTCAGCGAATGTCAATTCCCCTGACAAAGTCAAGGAGATTTTGATTTTGGATAGAAAATTTGGAAACAAAGATTGTATTTTTCTTTTCTCGCAACTCTTTTACGAGAATGTATGTCTGCACATGCACCTCTCCAACAAAACAGGATAGTTGGATAAGTATCTATACTGCCACTTTGAAAGAGAAAGCAACAGAAAATGTGTACACATTCACCTGCAGGGCAGCATTATATTCCTCTGATGAGTATTGCCTCCTCCCCTTATAGAGACCTAGGCGAGCCACCCAATCCCTTGGCTAGAGGCTCAACAAGCTTTAACGACTGTGAGGAAATTGTTGACTAAAGTAAATATTGGAAAAATCAATTGGTAACCGTTAGAGATAATAGAGAAGGATACTGATCGTGCCAACTTCAGCAAGACATAGTTGATAACAAAGAAAACAAAAAGATTACATGGATTACACAATCAAAAATAAATGATTTTGTTCACAAAAATGATAATAAGGGTACAGTTGACTTTAGAATGGTACTGGTAGATGTTAAGCTTAAAAGAAAAAGAAAAACATATTCTTTCATGAGAACAGCATGAAACAATTACTGAAGTTCTAACTGAAGCATGTATCGGGCAACGAAGGGGAGAAGGAGAGTACGGTAATAGTGACACACTATCAAAAAGAACAAATGCTAAAGTTTTAAACAAAGGGAACGATATTGATTTGCCAGAAGTAGGTGGATCGGAAAATTCGGACCAAGAAACAACGTCAAAGAATAATACTGCACAATTTAATGCTCGAGAGTTAGGATTAGCTCGCTACACTGTGGCTCGAGCCCACCCACCTCGGGAAAATCCACCATAACCTTAGGGCAGCGAGACATTCTATAAAGTGCAAAAGATCACGGATCACTCGTTTCGATACATAAAAAGTCTTGTGGTACTGTGCACCTCATTAAGCATTCCCAAGATGGAGATAACGGAAGATCTGATCTTAAGGTGCCTAATGAAACCAGAAGAATTAGACACTGAAGAGTGGTATGTGAATAAGACTGAAATCCATTGGTCGTTTGGCATTGCTTTGATATAAGCATTTATAAAAAACTATTAAGAGGAAGAAACCTTACTCGTTGACTTACGGAGAAAAATAAAAGAACTCAAAACAACTATGGAAACGATCAACATTGATTAAGTAGGGCTGGCAAGAGATTTAGGAATTCTGAACCAACCCTGTTGGGATTAATTTGTGGAAGAATTAAAAAATATTTTTCAAGAATACAATTCAACAGAAGTTTTATACTTAAATAACTTAACAACGACACCAGCAGAAAAAGGTGACGAACAGTTAAGGACTACCATCAGTTAGTATAGAGGACAGAGTTAAGGAGACAGGATACAATTAGAGCATGCAATCGAAAAAAATCCAACATATTAAGTAAAATAGCCAACCTGATTCAGAAACCAACGTTGATTACACATAAATCCGTCAAGGATCTAAAGAGTAAGTTAAACATAGTAAAATAAGAAAATGACGAGACAACAGCCAGGTCACCAGTCCGAGTCAGCACTCAGGTTCGAGGCTTAGATTAGCACTAGGCATGAGGTGACGTCTCCCTGATTTCCTGAGGAATTTAAAGGAGGAGCCAGGGTTTAGCAAGAGCGGTTGGGCCACGACAGTGAACGGCATTCGGGTTTGAAGCTAGCTTCCGGGCGGTTGTAGTGCTTTCTCGTTATCTATTTAAATAGAGGAGTTTCAACCCAACAAGTGCCTCTTCCTTTCTTTTCGGGACCAGCCTTAAGTACATATATATATGTAAATATTCTAACATATTATATTATAGAAGTATAACTTCATACTCTAGTACTCAAGCTTCCACTGTCCACTGGTTTGAACTTAAAATGTCAATCATCGTGTATTTTCAAATGAAAAAGATTTACAAAAATCTGCAGCCTTGTAACTACGGCTTCGATAAACGCACAATTTATTTAGACCCTCGTGATCTGTTAACTATCAGTCACAGCAATTTAAGCCACGTTACTGCAATGTATCGTCTTTCGACATTTTGATAAAAAAACATTTTTTGCCCTAATTGCGTTATTTCAAGCATTAAAGTGCTCCTAATAAGCTTTTCTAAGCCCCATTGATTTTACAGAAAAAAATTTAAATATCAAATATTACATTGCAATAACTTGGCTCCATTTGCTTATACTGACGATCAATAATACACGAGAAGCTAAAAATGACCGTGCGTTAATTAATACACCGGTGGACAAGTTGTTACTTTTTGTTATAAATCTCATTTTGTCTGAATGTATGCATCTTTAGATAAAATTTTAGCTCAAATCTGTTAAAAATAATGCTGTACTAGTAGCTGAATAATTCGTAGTTGAAAATCATGAAAAAATAAACGTCATGATAATTGGTATATGGTGCATAATATTGGTTGAGTAAATACAATTGTTGTAAAATGTTGAAAGTAAATGTATACTTAATAATGGACTGTTAAAAATAGTTTGTTTATTATCCTATAATTTATGAATCATTTAATGCCAGAAAATTAAAAACTTTTCCGGAGTGGAATCGTCAAAAAATCCTAAAAAACTTCTTAAACACAATAATGTTAAATATGTACAAATCCAGCAATGAAATTTCAATAATTTATCGAAGAAAGTTATAACATAAATCATAAAAATAATCTTCCATTTAATTGTTTGTATGAAGAACTGTATGTTGTTTACAAGTCATAGTGTTTATTTATTAAAAATTGAAAAATTAAACGAAAAAACTTATAGTATACGTCATTGTCTCAGTCAATAGTTATTTTACTCTTTTAATTTTTATTTGTTACCTCATATTTCTAAATGCGATATCAATTTTTTAAATGAAGTATGCAAAAAGTACATAAAATGTTTGAATAACATAATATATGTGTCCTTGTGAGCATCCACTGATAAACAGCAAAAATAAGCTTGGCAATTGGTGCAATACGACTTATATAATTTTATAAAAGTCTGAAACAATAATACAATACAATAATAATCACATTTTAAACATCAATAATACTAATTCTTAGTAGTGAAAATTATGTGAATGATGTGTAATTTATAGTTGATTAAGCGGTACAAAATTGCGGCACGGGAAGACACAAGTAAGCTAATCTAGAGCTGTTGCCCCTTACAGTACGGTCGAGTAATGGTCAGCTAATGACCAGTACTCAAGGTCACTGGATGCGCAGGCTTTCTAGACCTTAGAGGAGCTGTAGAACGTACATGCCAAGTCTCCTTGATACGCTGACACTCCTTCTTCTCAAGCTGCGTCCACGTCTTTCCCCAGGCTTAAAAGAAAGCCACAAAACTGTTGTGGCCGATGATAGCCGTCTTCTCAGGTTCCATGGTCATGACCAACGATCCGTGTTCATGTACGAAGGCCTCCACTTTCCTGAGCATGGCGATAGCCTCTTGGCGACTTGCCACGATCTGATGACGAGCTTGGTCCAATCGTTCTTCGATGCCCTTTCAAGTAGTGGCCAGGTCTTCTGGCACCCTGGCTATGGGGTCCCGTTGGTCAAAACCCAATGAAGTGGCTTCTCCATGGACTCTGGGGTTGGCAGACCTGTGAGTAGTGGATCTGCCTGATCATCAAGCGGAGGCTCCATGGCTAATCATGGTTTCGCCTCTACCTGCATGTTAAGCCCTTATTGAGAGGCTTTGACGAGTTTTTTGGCCTCCCGCTCATCTTGGACATGCCTGAGGCGCCTTATAAGGACGCGCAGACTTATTAGTGGAGTGTTCATCTGTAACAGATCTTTCTAAGGAAAATAAAAATCACAAAAAATGGGGAATGAAAAGAAAGAACAAGATTTGTTTGGATCTTAGGCATTGATAAAAGCGCTTGTAATACTAATACTTTGTCAACTTCTGTGGTCACAAACATTTGCACGTTATTTGGCTGCTGACCCGTCGCTTGATTGCGGGCCAGGAAATCATCGTGTGATCTGCCATTAATCGTAGGTGTCTTAACCGCAGTGGATAGTTTTGACACCACGGTCAATTTCACGAGTGGCCTCGTTTTGGCATGGCTGGTATGGGAACCTTGCTTACATAAGGTAGGCTAGCATTAGGCGGGTCGTCGTTCACCTGTTTGCCGCTCTCTAACGGTGGTCGAGAAGCGCTGACCACTTCTTTTTCAGATCCGGAATTGTGAGAGTTTCACTAGGCTGCTTCTACGTTTAGCATTAGCAAACACTCCATATGTTGCTTCCAGCTCTCCAACGCTTCTTCCTCTAGGCGTTGTTGGTCCGTTGAATCGACCTATCAGCACATCGTACCTGGGGCGCCACGTTTCTTAACGCTGTAAGGTATGGTGAAGGAAAAACCTGTGGAAGCGTGCCTCTCCATGTTATAGGCAGACGCGTGCTCGAGAAGCTTCTTGTCTCATGACCTATGGTTCGCTTCGATAAAAGCTTAAATTATGGTCTTAATCGTGTGGTTCAAATGTTCAACCGGGTTTGCCTGTCTGCAATACGGTGGTGTAAGCTTGTCTCATATTCCTAGGCCTCCCCATTCACGTTCTTGTTCTGGGATTTAGTGCTATTATCCTTCAGCAGCACTGTCGAGATGCCATGGCAACATACAGTATTTTTTTAGCATGCTTACAACAGTCTTTCCGTTGTTTCGCCGTAGTGGCACAAATTCAGCCCACCTAATAATAAATCCTCGATCAAGAGGATGTATTCGTAGCCATGGAACATATTCAGTAAGGGGCCCATCATGTCAACTGCCACTACTTGCCATGAAATGGTGATGATCCTACGTGCCATGAGTCCTAAGGGTAGCCTCTGGTCAACCTTGGTTTGTTGGCAAACCAAGCAGCTGCCCCATATCGGGCCACATTCTGGTAGTACCCCGCTTGTAGTACAGCCAGGACACATGCGTTAATGTCTTCTCATAGCCAATATGGCTATCAGATGGTCTTTCATTACACTCCTGAAGTACTTAATTATGCTGCTTTTCAGGTATTGTCAGCTTCCAGGATTCGGCGTCACTGAGACTCTCGTCGACCGTGGAGACAGGAAGATATGCGTACATGTATTCCCTGTAAATTTTTCATTGCAGGCTCCCTCGTGGGTTGTCCCGTACCTTTTGTACCATCTCTTGGTACCAAGAATCTCCAGAAGGGGATTCTTACATCAACGTTGCCACGGTGCAACTCTCGTCATCTTAGTACATTCATGACAGGGCGTCAGGCACGCAGTCTTGTGTCTATTTTAAGTGTCCAACCTCAAAACCATGGCTTTGAAGCTCCATGGTCCATCTGGACAGTCACCCAGTTGGGTTGTTGATATTTACTAACCATCAGAAACTGCTGTGATCAGTCACGATTTTAAAGCATGTCCTTTCAATATACGAACGGAAATTTAGCGTTGCCCATAAGACCGCTAGTAGTTGCTTCAGCCGGTGTCATAGAACGGCTTGCCAACTTCAGCACCTTTTCTTGTCTATTGACTATCTGTGACAGTACGTCACCTTATTCGGAGTCACTGGCATCTGTCAGTAAAACGTTCTGACTCTTAAGGTCTGGTTGTTGAAGTACAATGGAAGAAGACAGCAAAGCCTTGGTCTGTGCAATGGATCACTGTTCTTCGTCATTCCAAACGAACGGCTGATCCTTCTGCACTAGCCTACTTATTATCTTTACTACTATCAAATAGTCTGGCAGGAACTTCCTATACCAAAAAAACCATGCCTAGGAACCGCCTAAGCTGCTTTAAGTTCTTTGGGGCCGAAAACGTCATAATTGGCTCTAGCTTTGTCGGATCTGGTCATAAACCATCTCGGCTTACAAGGACACTTAGATATCTTACCTCAGGTTTGCAGAACTCGATTTTTCCTCGGTTAAGGATGAGTTCTGCATCACGTGTGTGTCAGTACGTGCTCTTGTAATTTAAAATTCTCCTCGAACGTCTCTGTGACAATTATTATGTCATCGAGGTAGGCGTAGGCATAGGGCTTGAGCTCTGGGGTAGAAATAAAACTTGCTCTCCTCAGCTTGCACAAGATGGTATCTAAATGTGGCAATGAATACGCGTCGGGCACTATCATAACGTTTACCTCTTGGTAGTCGATGCAAAATCGGTACTTACCATCCATCTTGCGTATCATAACTACGGGCCTTGCCCAGCCACTATTGGATAGCTCGACTACGCCGCTCCTAGATTTTATTGAATACAGGGTACCACTTCTGCCTAGTGTGCCGCACGTTCAGGATCTCATGCTTGACCCACGCAGTGCACCCTAAGAGAGCCTCACACTCCACATAGTGGTCCAGGAGTATATGCAACTCCTCTTGTTGCTTGGACAGGATTCCGTTCAGCCCTACGGCAGCCAGTCAGTTCTCACCTATGGTCATCATGCCTGCTACCTCAATGGGACAATGGTCCATTGTACTTTTAGCACTAGAACTCTATCAGCAGAATCATAGATGATCCTGATAATGTAGAAATCAGTGTCTAACTCGGGTAGTACAATAACATCCACGTCCCGTTTAATCCGTCCTAGCTCTAAAGATAGGGTAACGAGTCCTACGGTGCGTGATGGTCGTCCATCGGCCGTTGCCACGCTTCTCAGCGTGGGACGTAGTTGATGACAGGAGTTTGCTATCTGGATCCCTACTGCTCGCATGACAGTGTGCGTAGCGCCCGGTTCATGCACCGTTCGTAGCTTATATCCAGCTACTTCAAGCTGTAGCCATCTCCAGTGTGCGTCCTTCGATGCAACTGTGACGTTTGAGGGTTAAGGAAAGAGAGATGACGTAATACCCTCACTCACGTCTGGCTCTTCTAATTTCCCTGCCTCTTATTAGGGCAATTCCGTGCATAGTGGCCTAAGTGGTTACATTTATAGCAGCGTGGTTGTGACTCCTGCGAGGAGGATGTGTTCTCTGGATGTCGAGGTCTTTCGTGCCAGATCTACAGTTTGTATTCTACCTTAGTAAGCGTAAATTCAAACCTTGGTATTCCTTTCCCTGGGGAGGAGGAGAGGGTGATCGTCACTCATGTTTATGGGGCCGTTTAAGGAGCGGAAGCTTTGCTTTGGCTCGTCAGCGTACTTGGCCAACGATGTCCACCACTTCTTGACGTACAGAAAGTTGAGCAGCAGCTTCAAGATATCTTTATCAATAGTAGGTTTCCTGATCTTCTTTTTGGTCAGATCATCCACTATTATTATCGAGTATTCATCTATGAAATTGAACCTGGCTACCTCAGGAGAGGTAGCAAATTTCTTTGGCAGCTCCTTGATCACCTTTCAAAGGGCAGCTTGTTCACTGCGGATAGACGCTATGTCTTGCGACTTCGGGCTCACAGGTTGTGGCTCATTGATACTGTCAACTTTTGGCTGTTTCTTGGCCTCGATAGCCTTAGCTTTAGACTTATAAGCCGATTCCAGTAGGTAGAAAAGTTTGGATGTGGGTGACTAACGGAATGCGCTCCATAGCTCTAGAGGTCCAGTTGTCGTTTGTTTTTAGAAAGCAGGTTTAAATATCAATTAACGAATGGTATTCAGTTGAAACTCCTACACTAAGCAAATAATACAAAATCAGAAAAATTTAAAATATAGATGAAGTAGTAGGAAATGCATAGCAATACAGGTAAATTACTAAATGTATCATACCTTTCTTTGACAACATATTAAATAAAAATTGTAAAAGAGTAACACATCACAGAACACAAGTATAAGATACTTAAACAACAATTTTATAAGACAATGTAAGGCATAAATTGGTAATTACTCTCTATTTCAGTACCTTACGTTCAACACATTTTATGTATATACTTCACAAATAATTTTTGTATAACACTTATAAACTAAGGTTCACTTTTAAGCCACTTTCTTTGTACCATGATACTTATAATACGTTGTTTTTCTTTCACGACATTTTTGCAAATCATGACAAAAGTAATACAGATCTTAGTATAATGTAGTTCTTTTTCAGGCCTAAACATGAGCAAGTATATCAATAACTTTGAATAATTAAAATTAGTAACAATCTATTAAACTGAAATCAACTTTTAGATGGAGATGTTACTAAGCACGTATCAAGGTACATAAAAATTATCATTAAAAAACGAAATAAGAAACTGTTGCAAATATAAGTATAGGAGACTTAAATCCCCAATGTCCCTGTTAGGGTTCTTTTCTGCCGCTTAGAGAAGTAAGGTAAGGAGACAATATTCCGTTTCGAGAATTCTTCATTAAAGACTTACGTCTTGTTGCACTGTAGCTTGTGGGTCAACTGCCAATAAGGCGTTGTTCTCTTATTTATATAGCTTTTCACTACTATTTTGTAGGAAGTAGTGCTGACCCCTGTGGAATTTTATGTAAGTAGGGGTTCCGAGTTTAGTAGAGCTGATACAGTATTGTTGCAATCGTCTAGGGGTATTAAGGAGCGATTCGTAGTAACGTGGTGCTGATGACCACCTAAATTTTGCACCTTTCAGCTCGCATGTAAAGAAATTGACGTTTCGAGCTAAAGCTAGCTGACGTCCGTAACACGTCCGAAGGCCACAGGTTCTCGTTCTCGAGGATCCCCTAACCTTCCAGTGCTGGAGAAAAAGTTACTGTATTTATGAGTGCCCATGTTATATTATGATAATCTTATAATAGGTTAATTTAACTTTTGTTCGAAAGAAGTTGCTTCATTCATAGGCCGCTGCCTATGTTACATTCTAATACACGATCTTATAATAGGTAAGTAATCATTTTTATTTAGAAAAAGTTGCGTTATCAATAGGCCGCTGCCTATGTTATATTCTGATACACAATTTTTAAGTACGTATGTAATTTTAAAAAGAAGTTACTTTACTCACAGGCCACTGCCCATGTTACATTCTTACACATAATTTTATTTATTACACTTAAATACTTATTTTGGAGTTTGTTTCTTTTTGCTTTGCTTTTTTTGTTATTTTTGTTTCGTTTATTTATGTATCCATTTATTCATTTTTTTTTTTTTTTTGATAAAAGATTGTGTTAAGATCGGTAACGTTACCCGAGTACTTATGTATTAGGAGCGATGTGTGGCGATGCGGTCGTGCATGCATTTTGACAGCATACACAATTGATTACGTTACGCTGATTGTGTTCGTCTAATCGCATTTCGTTGGATCGTCTTTCATCTGCACCTCCACTAGCTATTTGGTTTGCTCCGAGTAGCTGTGCAGTTGTACATAATTGTTGCCAGTGATTTTAGAACCTTGCTGCAGTCGATTTTTCTTTAGTTTTTGCGTTTCTCGTTGTGTTTCTTGTGTGTGAATTGTTATTGCGTTAATGCTTATCTGTTGTGGTCAAGTGTGTTTTGGGATGGGTGTTAAATGGTATGATTTAACAGGTTCTTATGATACTCTAGTGTGCTCTAGGGTACTCTAGGATGCAAGCAGTGCCCTGAATGGGAAATAAAAAAAATTATTTTTTTTGAAGCCACGGTCAGCACCTCACACACCACGTCCGGCTAATCCCTTTTTTGTACGGGTAGATAGATTTTTTATAAATAAATGGTTAATAAGCCCGTGTCGTGTACTGATTTTCAGCTTTAGCTTTTTTTTTTAAAAGTAAATTCAGATTTAAATGGGTACTTGAAACCGACTTTTACAATAATACAACCTATATTTTTGTTTTTTATTATGATTATTTTTTTTTTTTAATTTTTTTATTTTTTAATTAACTTACAATAACTTGCTTCCCTCAATTCGTTGGGTGTAGCATTTTTAATGATGTGTTGTCATTGTGTCGTTACTATTTTTATTGTTTTGTGCTGTTTTCCAAGGTGGTAAGAATATTAATTTGGAGATTGATGAACATTAAAAGGTAACAAATATACGTGCAGTGTGTAAGTATTGAAAACAAATTTTTTTTTTGTGTTGAACGCCCGTTCGTTAATGTTTTTGCATAATGATTACTTTTTCTTGTACAGGAAATGTTCCTAGAGCCAACAACAACGAAGAGAATTTGCCTAGCCCTGATAAGTTACATAAATATGTGTAATGGTTTGAGCTACATCGGCATTTTTTTGTACACCAGTAGTTGGGGGTGGCCTTCAGGAAGTGCCTGGCCATCATCGATGTTATCGGAGAGTCCGCAGTCGATGTATCCTGATCCATCTGTGATTTTGCTGAAATTAAACATTTATTCATGATTATTTGTTACAATTGGTTGTATCGTGTCCTCTTGTTCACTACATTTTCGTGTTCATATATATATATATATATGTGTGTGTGTTTGTGTTTGTGTGTGTGTTCATAAATATACATGTATAAATGTATAAATATGAATTTCTTGTAGGTTTCATTTCACTGCTGTGATTGATGTTGGCGGTGGATCCCATCGTAAGCGGTGCCAGGTACTAGCTTCAGGCGTAAACATCGCCCTCATTCTACTGCGATGACCTGCAGGTGTGAGCCCAAGCTTAAATTATCAGCTACAGTTATAGGTGCACATTCTTCAATTATGTATGCCTCATTCTGAATTGTGTTATTTTCTCCAGAGTTAGCCACCTCTGTGTCATGCTTTTCATTGTTTCTGATCTCTTCTTTACCTGTAAATAAATGTTTACAAATTAGTAACAGGACCCTCCCTAGGGACAACAATTTCCATAACGCTACCCCCGTGGGTGCAATTATAATAAACACAAAGGAGAGTAGAAAAATATGATCTTATGTTGCGAATTCACTCCTTAGCCAGTTTTCTTTTACCTATTTTCCGGGATTTGTTTTCGAAATCTTGTAGTGGAGCTCCTGTTCTTAATTCGTTTTCAAAGACACTACCTTGTTTCTGTATTACCACTAACCATTGTTCTGCGAATGTTTCTTCTATCAGTTGAGTGGTATTAAACCCCAGTAAGTTGCGGTCTATGATCGACCAAATGCTTAAATTAACCTCATCAAAACTTGTGATATTAATATCCATGATGATTTTTGCTGATGCTGACATCTTTGCATCGGATGTGCGTGCATGACATTTGGGTCAAAGGTTGAGTAAACCTGTTTCTTATTTTATTATTACATAGTCAGCGACACCTCGACATTAAATGTATAGGTTTTGTTCTTTATATAAGTTTATTTCATTGATCTCCTGGGGCAAATGAAAACAATTAGTTCAAGCAACGCTTCGTTGACTGGTGTGTCGACCTCTTCAGGCTTTATTAACAATAAAAAATTATTACAATGACTAATATAAACAACAGATACATATAATGTAGAACTGACAAACAAATTACCTTAATTTAAACCGTGAAGACAATTTATTTAATATTTCGAGCAAATGGCTCACACGCAAGTCAAACTGGCAAAGGCCCTAATACCGCAATGTACCCCACTTTTATAACAAACACACACACACACACACACAAACATATACAGGTTTCGCAGTGCGATGACCTAAGCCCTCAGTTCACATATCACATTATCAGTATACAATTCTAAGAACGTAAATAGTCTTTAAAAACGGACAGCATTAAAGAAACTTCGATAAGTGCGACTTAAATTATAAACATCTTCTTTCTTATTTATATTATGAATATTGGAGGCAATGTGTAACATTTCAGAGATCAAACGTTTACCATAATTCGGCTCTTTGTCTAATATTTTTATATTGTCCCACTCAAAATTATGGTTATTAGAAATTTGGTGTAAAGTAACTACCGACTCCGGTTCATAGTTGTTTTGGTGTTCTCGTTTTCTCTCTTATAAAGCTCTCTTCGTTTCACCTGTATATTTTGCTGAACAGTCACTGCATAAGATTTCATATACGACATTGGTATTATCCAAAATATCAGTAGTATCTTTTCCCAACTGTACAATATGATTTAGTTTTTTGTTTATTCTCTGAATTTCTTGTATGTTGAATTTTTAAAAAAAAACGTAGTATCTTATCAAAATTATTTGGAATAACTGGTAAGACTATAATGGTTGTATTTAAAGGTAATTGCTTTGAAATTTTCTGTGTAACATCATTATTGATCTTACAAGGTCTTTTCTTAATATGTTTATTAATAAAATGCTGAGGATAACCATTCTTAAGCAGCATCTGTCTTACAATTTTTACGTTTTCATCATGGAATGAACTGTCAGAGAGTCTTATGGCCCTGTCTATTAAATTATAAACTATATTCTTCTTTTGTTGCTCAGTATGATTAGATTTAAAATGTATAGGTCTATTTGTAGATGATTCTTTTTGGTACCAATTTATGATAATTTTGTTGCATCACTTTATTAAAGTCACATCCAAGAAATTAATTTGGTTCTCTTTTTTAATCTCATATGTAAATTTTAAATTTTTGTTATAACTATTGAAGATTTTAGTAACAAGATCAATATGCTTTGTTTTTTTACAAGTGATTGAATCGTTAACATATGAAAAACAGAAAAGCAGCTCAATACTATGTTTATTTTTTAAAATATTCCAACATTCATTTACACAGTCTTCAAGAACTAAGTCCGCAAAAAAAGGAGAAATTGGTGACCCCATCAGGTTACCAAATATCTGTCGATAAAACTTTTTATTAAAGGTAAAATATTTATTTTCAACTAGAAACTTTGTTAAATATATAATATCAATAAACGGGATTCTTGAAGAACGACGAATATAACCTATACGTCTCTCAAGGCTTCTTAAAACCAAATCACACGATACATTAGTGAACAATGAAGTAACGTCTAGGGACATCAACACATAATCGTCTGGTATCTTTAAAGATTTAGTTTTGTGCATCAGATCTTGACTATTGTTGATATGGAATTTTAATTTTGGCATAGATACTTTCAAGTCATTATATAATATCTTTGAAAATAAGTAGGTTTTGTTCATTGTTTAACGAAAATACGAAGCTGTTAGAAGCTTCTAGTTGATGCCAATATGCTTCTTGTAGTCTTGCCATCCTTATATCGCAGCCCTTAGATGATGCACCACAGCTAATCGCTAGTCTTATTTCGCAAGCCGAATGCTTTTTAACATTACGTATAGGCTCTCTATTCTTACAAATGTAGTGACTATCTAGCTTCTGGCACTTGCCTAAGGCCTTGGTTGAAACAGGTTAGTAAATTTTAGAAATGTTGTTAAGGGCTATGTAAGGGCTCCTGGGCCATATGTATGCAAACATATCCGTACTATTTATCAAATTTTGTTAGATCGGCAAGGGTATTGCTTTACATAACGAAAATGCTTTTTTATCACGTAGCGGAATCGCTATGGGATAAGCAAGATATTTTTCGAAAAATATGGTGACTTTTAATATCTCTAGCACTTCTGATACTGATACTTTTTTTATTAATGGAAAACTGATTTTGTTGTTAAAATATCTGTGGATCAATAAATCTAGGATGTATACTATCTTTTAGTTTGAAGAGTACCACATTTATTAGTACTTCAGTGTTCATGTGGAACTGCTCTGCATTTCGTGCAAGCAAATCTAGTCTTCTCCGCATGTCCATGTACCTGACCACTGCATTGATTTGCCTATCTTTTACAGTCTTTCGTAAGGTGAGGTTACTTTTTTTGTCTTCGTGATTACCTAGTGTGATTTTAATGACTTGGGCTCGCTCAGCAAGTAAGTTGGCTAGATTGGCTGTGATACTTTCTTCTGATTTAAGCATGCCTTCCAAATGATTGTAGTCATCCTCATCTCATGAGCCGAATAGCCATCATAGCCCTTTCTCAATAAAAGGCATAACTAATCTAAGCATGCATGTACCACCATGAGCATTAATACCATTTCTACCTCTGTAAAACGACGTGCATTTATTTTTTGGTCATAGTAATACTTAGACTTGTACTTGGCTTGCAAAAGATTTAAGGCTGCCATGGTTTGTGATTCCTCAAGCGTATCTGTGAGATTCTTTATGTATTCCGTTACCCTTTTTGATTGCGTTCTAGAGGCTACCCCTGATGGGGTGCAGGCTTTTCTGCCGAACACTAATTCGAACAGTGTAAGCCCAGTACTCTGATGTTTTGTGGTGTTGTATGCAAGTTGATATGAGCTGAGCCAGTGATCCCAATCTTTGTGATTCTCACAAAGGGCCTTAAGATATTATGTAACTGTACGGTGCATTCTTTCTATGCTACCATTTAACTGAGGGTGGTATGCGATGGTGTAGTATTTAGCTATGTTAAATAAATTTGCAAACTCTGTTAGTAGTTTGTACTTGAAATGGGTACCATTGTCTGAATATAGGTCATCAGGTGGGCCGAAAAATCCCAAGACTTGGTTTAAAAATGTTCGTGCCGTTTTTATGCCGTTAGCTGATGTTACTGCTCCTAGAATTGTGTATTTCAATAGTGGATTCTGCACTGATAAAATTCACCTATTTCCTTTTTCTATTGGTAGTCGTGTTTTTAACCTTACTAGCTTTTTTCTCTAACATATATCGCACCTCATTACAAATTGTTGGACTTCTGGCCTCATGTTTTACCAATAGGAGTCATTCACAAGTCTTTTGTACGTCTTGTTGATTCCTCTATGCCCTTCTGTTGTTGACTCGTAGTACTCTTTTATTAGTTGGTATCTTTTTTCAACCAGTGGTGTGGTAATGTTAAACTGAAGCGTTACGATCAGTATCAACTCTCCATGGAATATGTCATTGAGTAATTCGGAAAATTAATCCCACTGAGTCTTACCCAGGATATCTAGATCCTAAATAACACCAAGGGAGACTATATTTTTTCTCTTCAGTAAATTTTTTAGATTGGTTAAGCATTTCTTCATTTCTTCATTGGCTCCAGGTCTATGTCGACTAGTATTATTGAAAAGTTGATCTTGTCTCTGTAGTCTCGTACATATAATCCATTAGTTGTGTCCTTGATTGTGAGCCAGATTATAGATATATCTTTTTGACCTGTCTTTGCTTTCTCGAGGAGTTGACATAGGTAAAAACCCTGTTCTTCATTTCTTACAGCTACATATTCTCTTTCCTCGTAGATGGTTTTCAATCCAAGTGAACTAGAAGTGTAAGTAATCCGTGATTCTGGTGATTGAACAGGAGTTCCAGAAAATTGTTCACTGTAATTTCCGTTTTCTTCGCTATCTTTTATGTGTCAGACTGTATTTTCTAAATTCATTTCTCCTCACATGAGTGGTACAAAATTTTTCCTATGCAAATGTAGGTGAATAACGTTGCCTTTGTCATTTACACCAAAGTAGTGATAGGTGTACTTGGTATTATTGAGGAGTAAATGAATGCAAATATTTTGTTGGGCCATTTAGCGAATATGGATATGCAATAAGAATTCCCATATTCAATCTCAGATTCCAATATCTTTTTTGCTTCCCTTGGGTTGCCACATTCTTGCAGATGGTGGGACTTTCTAAGCTTTTTCTGAAGTTGTGTAGTGCTTTTTGATAGTTGGCACAATATTATGAGTGAGTGGAAGAAGCAATTGCCTGGTAGAGTGTTTGGTATTTTGTTCCACCTTATTAATTTCGTGTTTGGCTTGGCACAGGTATCCTGCTCCCGAAACATTTCCGTAATCATCTCTCTCATTATCTCTTCGTAATCCTCCTGTTTTGCTCCTTTTAAGTCCATATTTAACGTTGTCATCTTGTTACTATCAGATGATTTTGTTGTATTATTATGTGTTCCTACCCTGTTTTTCTGGTCAGGGATACTAGCAGCCTGGACGTTGCTAAATGTCTCCAAGTCGTCACTGGAACTTAAAAGTTCACAATTTCCTTGAGGGCGGCTTATGATAATTTCCACTTTCGTTATTTTGACCAAACAGTCCCGCTATTCTGGCTTTGAATTTGGTTTATTTATTTCTGTTTCATCAAATCTCTGATTTAATGTCGTGTTAGCCTTTTCGCATATTTTCCATTATCTGACTTTCTCATTATCTGTGCTTGCTTTTTCGAAATCTCCAACTTTATAAATATTCTCGCTGGAGGACTGATCTCGTTGCATAAACCTTGTTCCTCTTGTACATCTGCCAGTTGGTACAACTCGTAACGAGGTAGTTCAGGGTTTAATTCCCCTTCCTTGACCATGAGATTGCGTGACAGGGCGTCGGAAGCGTCGTCTCCACGCCTTTTCGGTACAGGATGTCGAAGTTATAGCCTCTGAGATCAGCCTTGAGTCTGTTGAACCTAAAGGTCAGGTTTCTAGGTCGTATGAAAATGTTTCAGTAGTTCGTGGTGTGTTACTACGGTGAATGGTCTTCCGTATAAGTACGGGCAAAATTGCTCTTTTACGAATACGATCACCAGCAACTCCTTATTATGAGTGGAATACCTCAGTTAGCTTTCTCTTAGTCAGCGAGAAGCATACTCGCAAGGTTGGTCCTTGCCATTTTTACCTTAGCTAAGAATGGCGCTAATCGCATAATCAGATGTATTTGTAGTCACTATGAATGGTTTTTTTAAATTTAGTGCAGCTAAAACTGGCTCCTTACACATAATGTCTTTAAGCGTCTCAAAAGATTCTTGTTGTTTTTGGTCCCAAACGAATTGGGATTCCTTTCTGAGTAAAGTAAAGAGCTCAGAGGTTTCGCTATTTTCGAAAAGTTTGGTATGAACCTCCTGTAATAACTCATAAAGCCACGAATTTGCTAAATTTTTTTAAGGTTCGTGGGGGCTGTATAATTATTTACAGCTTTAACCCTTGCCGGGTCTATTCTAATTTTGCTATTGCCAATTATATGACCCAGTACCCCAAAGTCTGTTATAATCCGCCATTTTTTCTTTACATTTGGTCCAGAGTGTTTTGGTACGATCCACATGTTTGAGTAACATGATGACGTTAATGGCTCCATGATTTTACTTTCTAGCATTTTTCCGATCTCAACTCTCATTTGATCGATTACTTGCAATTAATATCTATGTCTCTTGACTCGTATAGGCGTATCCATTGTTGTCTCTATGCAATGATTCAGTATGTGCGTTGTTCGAGGCATGTGCGTTAGCACACACTAGGCTCGGATAGAGTGATTGGGAAGACACAATAAAACACAATAAAATTAAACAGCATAAAAATAACAACGTTTAATATCACTCAAAGGCCAAGAAAAATCACAGTTAATATTCACAAAAATAGTAAAGGTAAAAAAAATACAGGAGAAAAGAAATAATGTCCATAGTCTTAAAGCAATGAACTATTGAAATATATAAAAGCGAAGAATGTAGAAAGAAAAGAGTCAAGTTGAATAACACAATATGTAAACACGCATTTGCCTTGAGCTCGCAAGAGAGTTTGAAAGTTACATGAAATAAATGTGAAAATGAAAGCACTGATATAATAAAACTGATTGAAATATTGGTTAACGAAAATCGATTGTCTGTAGAAATGCACAATTACTGTCTGTAGACATACACAAGAGTTTCACTGAGTCTTGCTGTTGATAATCACTGGTAGTTCGATGACATTAACTATTTGAGCTGGTCTGCAGATTATGCAGTAAGCAACTTAAACAAAGCACTAAGTGCACTGCACTGCACAACTGAGTTTGTCGACTGTATTGAGAGAGTTAATCTGAAGATTTACACTAGAATTTAAGGTCATGTATGCACCTCTGAATGCTAGAGTTTGGCAACATCAATTAAGAGAGTATATCCTCGACGAGAGCTGAGTATAATCTGGTGCTTACAGTATACAAAGCTCATCGCGTGAATACGCACACACACACCTGCAGCGTGCCAAGTCGACCAAGCGCACACGCACAGAGCGTTGAGCCGACAGAGACTACAAGTGTACACAATGTACACAAAAGCCGGGCCTACTGTCGGTCGCTCTCATTTCCAACATGCGTTGTTCCTAATGTTTCACTTTCTAGGCCAAACACGTGCGGAAATTCGTAAATTAATTCACGTACATGTTAAACTTCTGTGTTGTTACACCCTGAAACATCTACTAATTTCATAACTTTTTCTACTCTCTCTTCTTTATCTACTGTCCTCAGAGATTTAATATTCACACTCAGTATATTATTAGTGCCAATGGGGGCATCTTACACACAGACATGTTTTCATCCTCGTTGACACTTGGCTCATTGGCAAAAACCTGAGTGGTCTCGCACACAAAAAATTCTACTTGCGGTACACTGATACTGACTGGATGTGCGTTTGCATTGATGCATTCCACAAGTACCTTGCCGTTATGGTTAATTGCTACGAAGTTGCCAAAAAATAAACCTTTTCCTAAATCCTGCAAGGGCACAAATACCACTCCGTTAGACTCATTATCCTTCCGAGAAATAGTGGCATAGATAACCTGCTTGGAGCGAGACGGTATCATGAATGTCTCCAATTCTACAATCGGGAATTTCCTCGTACTGAGGAACACACACTGATACTCAGCACTTATTGTACCATCCTGTCTTATAAAGGTATCCCAACCAATTAGGCAATTCTTATCTATAGGAAAATCTTTGGATACTATGTGTAATAAACACGGTAGTCCATTAAGCATAATATTGATACTTCTACGGGTGCAGGTTAAACAATCTGTCACCCCTTTTATATCCAGTATCATATTTCTGTTTATGTGTGTACCTACTTCAAGTCGATTTTCCTTGATAACCGAGACATCCATGCCGGTGTCCATGAAGAACAAAGCCCTTCCATTTATCAAACAATAGCTCTCTAGGCAAATAACGAGGGGTCTGTGTCCCGTTTGAGTCACGTTGATGTTAACTACTTCGGGTTATTTCAAGTTGCCAGCATCGTTCATTGTCTGCTTGGTACCCAAGATTAATACTAAGCACCTAAGTCATTTTTCGATTCATCGTTTTTATTCTGTTGTTTCCGTTGTTCACTATCCCTCCTGTTTGTTTGCACCCATCCTTCGTTGATAGTCCTTCCATTTCTTTTCTTGTTTTTTTCAGATACATGCGATGATCTTTTTGATATCAAATCTTGCGCTAGTTTCTTGCATTGCCGGAAGATATGCCCTTTTTTACCACAGTAGTAACACGTTGCCTTAGTCTTCTTAGTACCGTCCTTGTCATACTGTTGAGGGTCATTGTTTTTCTGATACTGATAACCTGAGATATTATTCTCCCTTTCTGTAGCGTATTTGATCTCGACCATATTCTGTGAGAATATTCGCTCTTAGTTGGATTCCAATATTGTTACGTTGTTTATGTCTGTAGACAGTTGTTTTATGGAGGTTACGATAATCTGGATTACTTTCTCTAGTGGAGCTCCGATTTGCATCTTTGCTTCGCATTGACGGGTGAATGCGATTGCTTCATGTAGATCTGTGGGCCTAGAGAATCTTACCCACATGTCCAACGGCTCTCTCAGCCCAATTATGAAATATTGTACCACGTCATCCCCTGCCATTCGTACCACACAATTTTTCACCTCCACTGGCATGTTTACATCAGTCTTATAAGCCGACGTAAGCTTATTCAATAGACTTGGCACTCGTTGACCGTATTTTTCAGAATTTTTTCTCTTTCCCTGAGTGACTGCTCAAATTTATGCCTGCAAACTTTCCACTGATGGTGCTGCTATAATGAGACATTAAGTGCTGCTATTATGCTTGCTAGAAACGTCTCAACCGTATTATAGGATGCCATGTGAGATGAAAATATACCCGTGGCATCACCTGTCAGTTTCGCTTCCAGACTAAATGAAATGTTTTCTTCGTAGTGTGGGAACCGTACAGTGATGTGTTGGACTCTCCTACAAAACCTTGTGAGGCTGTCTGTGTTTCCGTCAAATGTTGGAATAATTACAATCAGTTGTATTGAAGACATTCCACTGACAAGAGAGTGTTCGTCTACCCATCTGGCTTGCTTATTCGCATAATATCTTTGTTGTGTATAAGGTAATGGTTGAAAAAGGACGGGGGTCGGCATTCCATTTCCTGATACCGTGTTGAGCAAGTGTCGCATGCTTGGGTTTGCGAGCAATGTTCTATTATTGGTGTCATCTTAATGTTTGGTTGTTTGGAGGGTATTAGAACTTTAAGGTCATTGGGAAGTCCTTCTCTTACTGGCCTGCTAATCCGCTTATACTTTTGTTCGCCGAAAATCGTGCTGTTTTGTATAGTTTCTTTCAACTCTGTGCTATGTGCATCAGGTGATGTTATCAAGAGCCTTGCCTCCCCATTGTCATGTGTGTGTAGTTTCTTATATATATTTTTGTGTGATGCTAGTTGTGTAGTGCTCGGTTTTCTGATGTGTGTTGAGTATGTGTTGCTGTGTAGGGGACTGAGCGCTTGATTCCTTTTGGTGTCGAAATGGATTTATTTTTTACGTTATTTGCAACTCTGAGACTTGCTGGGTTATCGGTAAAAAATCACTTTCGTCAAAATTCTCTTCGAGTTTCTCACCGTTAAAACTTTGGAACTGCCAATGATGGCCTAGTATTCGGCCGAAGTGGCTGAATTTACTGCTTATACTACCCCGTGAACTTCCACTCGTCTTAGATGACTCACTTGCATCTGATAGTGTATGGCGTCAACCAAAACGATTCTCATCCCCATTGAACGCCTTTGTTTTATATTTTCCCGACCCAGATGCCCCTGCCATCGTCATAGGCTGGTGTTTACCCATCTCTCGATTAAATCTGACTTCTTTTGTACAACCGTTATCGAACATTACATCAATTGGTTGTGTTAACAGTTTTAACCATTTTTCTTTCTCTTGTAAAATGATCGCACGAAGTCTAAGGTCATATATTTCTAAACTTTTCTCAAATTCTACCTGCTTATGCATTATTAAATCTTCAGAAGTGATAGTATTTTTGCCTGCTTCTGACGATTTATTGAGAAAACTTGTTCTTTAACATATTTTTCAATATTATTCTTTTAAGCACAAAGGTGAATTAAATCAAACAATTAATTTGCCGTTAAATGAAAAAGGTGTCAAATAGTTTAAAATAATTTCTAGTGTAAGCTAATAACTAATTAATTTCATGAGGTGCGACCAAGGCCATTATATAGGGGCCATAATAGGTAGTAATTCGTTCCTTATATTGATGTCTACTTACTTGTTCAGCGTCACAATGCTTGCCATGGTAACTAGAATTGTTATCATCTTCTGCCTTGTGATCCTCGTAAATAAAGTAATGCCACACCCAAAATTATCTTGGGGAGTTGACGTTCTGACCTGCTTGAAGGTGGACGGTCTAGGTCCAAACACACCAAACTTATCCAAATGATGGTTTCCGCTGACACTTACGTTACAAATATAAGTATAGGAGACTTATATCCCTAATGTCCCTGTTAGGGTTTTTTTCCGCCGTTTAGGTAAGTAAGGTAGGGAGACAAAATTCCGTTGCGAGTATTCTTTATTAAAGACTTACGTCTTGTTACACTGTAGCTTGTGGGTCAACTGCCAATAAGGCGTTGTTCTCTTATTTATATAGCTTTTCATTACTATTGCGTTGGAAGTAGTGCTAACCCCTGTGGAATTTTATGTACGTAGGGGTTCCGAGTTTAGTAGAGCTGATACAGTATTGTTGCAATCGTCTAGGGGTATGAAGAAGCGTTTCGTAGTAACGTGGTGCTAATGACCACCTGAATTTGCACCTTTCGGCACGCATGTGAAGACATTGACGTTTCGAGCTAAAGCTAGCTGACATCCGTAACAAAACTTTAGTTACAAAATCATGTGTTCTGTACATTACTACGTTGTTTATGACACTTTGGTGAGGTGAGAGATCTTACCGAAGATCTTAGACGATTATCTAAAACCCAGAACTTCCATCAGATTTCTGAAAAAGTATTCTTACAAAAAAAATCAATTTTATAGTATTAAAAATGTTCCCGTTGATAATACCACTTGGTTAGTACATTGGAAACATATCTTCAAAAGTATTTGATGTCAATTTTGTCAGGATCAAATAAATTTCTAAAAACTGACACAAAATATTTTTCAAGATTTGTTTTTTTATGTACCATAAAAACAGTTTCATTTACAGGCAGCTTTAAATGCTATAAATCTGTTTGAAAAAAAAAATTTTTTTTTAGTAAGGATACTTTTCAACAACTCTCAGGTAAGTTTTTTGGTATGAGATAGTTAAAACCTAATGGTCGTAAACGGAGAGTGTAAAAAGAACTTTGATTACTTTTTTAATAAAATGTGTGAAAAAAGCAATCGTACGTCGTTTATCTGAAAAACATATGACGTACAAAAGTACGTAAAATTTCAGCATTAAGAAAAAAAAATGAAAAACGGAGTCAAAGAAATATATGCTGCCACAAATCAGAAAAAGAATTTCTTCTGAGTAAAGTTCTTATTTAGAACACAGGGACTTGTTCTTTTATTTATTTGCCAAAATTTTAGAAAAATTTTTCATATGATTACTTCAGTCATGTTTGCTTCTTAAAATCATAACTAGTACAAAATATAATATCAACGGAAATTTATTCGATATTGGTATTTATCTGCAGGGAGAAACTGTATTCAATTAGTAAAAGCTGCGTAAGATGTAGTGACATTCTGCATGCTTTATTTTGTAACGTTAGCTATTTTAAATTGTATGATTAACCATCGTTCGTAGACCACGTTACACGGCTATACAGTTGCTGATGCAATTGAGCACTGTTCATAAGAGATAATTAGGAATGAAAGCCCCCTTTAATCAATGTACATAGTTAATGCTGTGTTTACTACTGGTACAATACACTCTTTACTACTGGTAAAATGGTATTGCACTATTTACTTATTACTTCAATAATATTGTATGCAAAAAATAATGCTGAAATAGTAGCATCCACCACGCAAAATTCTTGGGTTCCTGGAGATTGCCAGGGTATAAAGAAGAAAAATAAACCACTGCACACTATATATTATGAAAAGATATCTAAAGCGTTTATTACGTGAATCTCTTATGCTGTCATGTACAAAGACTTACCATCTTTAATACAGTTCTGTATATAAAATAGAATGAAGGAGCTTGCTAAGGCACCAACTACTCATACTCAGCTGACTTGTGAACGATGCGCAGCATTGGAGACACGCTTACATACTAAATATATGTATACACTGAGGTATAAGTTTTCGGGTGGAGCTCTGTGCAAACTTAAATCTCAGCACTCCCTACATTTTCACATAACGCTGATCTTTAAATATTTTTGACTGATAGCCTTAAGGCTGTTTTTTACTTTTCTTTTAACTATAATTATAGTCACAGATATGATTTACTAAATGTGCAGACTAACGTAGTTGTATTAAAAGAAGAAAAGATAAAGAAGAAAAATCGTTAGCCTTTCTTCCAGACATTAGCGTTAATATTATTACAAACGTAAGGCTATTATTTGTAATCTTATTTTGAAAACGAACAATCGTGGCAGAAATGAACGCATTTTTTACTTTCATAAGCTGTTGAGAAAAAACATATAAAAGGTTTTGTATGAAAAATAAAACGTTGCATTTTAAACAAAAAGTTTTATATAAATGACAAAAAACAGACATTAAAATCGTATTATGAAAAGAAAGAAAACTGCAATTAGTAGTGTAGTAGATTTCCTAAGGGGCACACAAATATTTTATTGGATACATTCATTCGTAGACATATTCTTTTAATATCGCTTTCTATATACCCCTATCAAAAGTGCTTTATGTCTACCCTGCTTCAAAACAAATAATCAGCTCTTTTGACGAAGGTATGCAGAAAAATAGTATACGCACTTTGTTTGGAAGTTAAGAAATGTTCTAGATCTCACGTTATCTGCTTATTTACGTGAAATTTGTGACATTCTTAACCTAGCTCTTTTCTATCAATTAATCAATTATGTTCTATGTCATTAACCTTCGTCGTATGCTCATAAGAAGTAATTAGTTTCTTTGTTTTGACTACATGAAAAATCATAAGGCTTTATGCATTGATATTGTCCACTATAAAACCCTTTATTCTATCAATTATTCTATTCCGTAATTGGGCGAATGAGTTGTTTGATCACTGTTTCATAGTAAAACATGATTCATATTAGCTCTTATCGTTTTTTATTTTAAAATACAATCCCATTTCATCATAAAAGTCGAGACAACGTGTAATATCGTCATGCAGTATCTCTCCAGTACTGAAATAAGCTACCTGTTCCTTTCTACCAATCTCTTGGATTTTTGCAGTCAAAATATCGTTACAGTAATTTAAAACTGATAATGATGCATAATGAGAAACATGATTTTTCAAAAGTAAAAAAGTGTAGGACATATTCACAAATCTAACAATCTGATAACTCACACTTTTAGCCCATTTAAATTTATCCATTTAAGTTAAGTTTATCTAAAGAGGACCTCAATTTAAAACTAAATCACACATGTGTAAGCAATAGTGCAAGTTAAACGTCATTGCTATATTGCCGTTTGAATCTCGTAATTTTATGACAAACGTGTGTAAGCATTTATCATCAAAGTTCAATTCATCAATAAAAGTTTTGTCTTTCAGCAAAATGTACAAGGGAAATAAACTTGTATTGGGACACGGGAAATTCTTAAGGTACATCAGAACTGCGTCAAATACAGTGTTAAATAAATTATTTATTAAAACAAAAAGTTTCTCTTAATTATACAAGACATATTGTATGAAAAGTAACAAAAAAATGTTTAAGAACTAGCAAAAAAACAATACTTTTTATGTGCTGTTCAAATCATATGTATCACACATTACCATAAAAGTTGAATCGATTCAGCTTTATTAAGACAGAATTTGATATATACTTTTTTCAAATAATTTAAGAAACACTAACATTGTCTCGTACTTTCTAATGTTACTGAAGTAGGAGATGTCACAAATATTGTAGTTTATTAGGATTGTGAATCGAAGTTATCTTTAATACAGAGAATTAAAACCATACCCTTCAATTTTTCGTGCACGATCGTCGTCGATGCAATGGCAGAGAATATATGGATTTATAACGTCAAAAGTAATTAAAAAATTTAATTTTACATTTTTGGACTGCACATCACTATAATCAGAATTCTGAATGTGACAATGCCTAATGTGACTAAGGATATAAGCTTTTCATTATAAACCACCACCACCAGTTTATAGGCTTCAATAAACTTCAATTCTTACGGTTTCATCTAATTAAAGTTATCTATTAATTTGTCGATAGTGAATTTATTTATTTATAATCACCGTTATGGCAATGTGGAATCGGTTACATGTAATTAAGATAGAAATTAGGCGTTGATCCAGAATCAGCTAAAGTGATGTCCCAAATTAATCTTATACAAACTGAGTTTGTTCAGTTATAGCTGAATTAACCACAACTTTATGAGTTTCAGTTTTAAACACTTATAAAGACAAAATCAAGAATTTTTTTTTTAATAAATGGATAAAATGTGTGCCGGCAGTTAAAAACAATCATGTATCTTATTGTAATACAATTTTTGAAAAACCGAGGATGATAATTTTCCACCGTGAAAAGTATCCCAATACACCTTCATGTACCTTAGACTATCGGCAAATAAAATTCAATGATAAAATTGGGCTTTTCTCAACATAGACCGTAGATCAACTTTACTGTTATGCAACATAAATTTTTTCTATTCTCTTAGCTTCAAATTGTTCCTCAAACTAATGGGTCAACATAGTCTCTCCACTTGTTACGGGGCAGCAATATTTTTTAGTATTTCATCCAATGCTACGATATTTGATTGCTTCTGTTCTTTAAAAAATATGTCAGAAACTGTGGAGCTACGCACTCTAAGCAGTGGTGCTAGTATTTAACGAGGAAGCCAGAGAATATTAAAAAAAAAACAAATGAATCAGTGGAGGTGGATATTTAATCCTAAGTTGTGTCTTGCAACATTTAATTTACCATATTATAATGAGTTTGTGGTTCTGAGACTAGATGTATGTAAGAACACTTTATACTTTCAGCCGTAAACTCACCACAGTACAAATACTAATTACAGCAGTCCTGTCTGTGGAATTGCTTAATGTTGTGTATAGAAGCGTGAGCAACTGAGAAGGCACATCATCATTTTTAGGCACAGGTCATTTTTAGGCTGATATAAAAGAAAAAAATATCCTCCAATGTTTAATTAAATAAAATAGCTATTAAAAACATAAAAGTAAGTAAAGAACGACTAATAAATGCATTATCTACAATTCGATTTTCTCAAAAAAGGCTACTTTGCTCCACTAACAGAAGCATACCTCTAGAGGTTTACAAAATTTAGATATTAAAAATGAGATGTACTATAAATAAAATGGAATAGTGTTACGATTAGAATGCATCATAAAATTAAAAAAAATAATAATTTTAGAAATACATGTTTTTATAGTACAGTAACTTTTTTGAAAAAATATCATACGTGAGTTGTACACAATGTTTTTTCTTTTTTAATAGTTTTAATAATATTGTGTTGTAGCTTTTGCAACTCTTTCATTTTTTTATCAAGTGTCTCCTTCTTTCAGGCTGCAGCATTTTTTCACGTGGTTTTCCAGTTTTTTTTTTTTGCTTCCTTCTCTAGCTTTTTTTTATTTCATCAATTTTTATTTATTTCCTCATTCTTTAGCAACTTTTCCGTAATAATCTTGCTTCTTGTTCGATCAAAGTAGGTGCCCGTATATTTTTTTTCAATCTTTTTTTTTTGTTGGAATCTCTTTCAGCCCAAACAAAAGCAATTTTAAAAGCGGGTATCAAGCATAATTGTAAGTCCACATCACTTAGGGCTTCTGAACAAAAATTTACTGATTTCATTCAAGCAATGGTGGAGATATCATGACCATGGCTGTAGGAGATAACAGAAGTGTCGAACTAGGCAGAGGCGCCCGTTCGTAGAGCAGTGGTGGCATGACGACCTGAGCTGCAGACAACAACTGGAGGTTTAGACTTAAGATAGGCGTATGTTCGTAGAGCGGTGGTAATAGGACGACCTGGGCTGCCGGTGACAACTGACGTATCGGACTTGAGACTGGTAGTAGCAAGACGATTTGGGCTGCAGATGACAACTGCAGTATTGGACTTGAGAGATGCGTGGGTTTGGGTTGGAAGAGGGGTCATGATGCGATATCTTAGGCTAAGATGTGTTAAGTTTGTGGTTTAGATAATTTTGTTCTGCTTGCTCTTGTCGTAGTAACTGTACTGTGATATTTTTCAGTAGGTCAATATTATCAACTCTTCTTGATATGTTGTTTGTTAGCTTCCAATTCAAACATATCTATCTGTAAGTACGAAGAGTAGTTCTTTCCAAATACTTGTCTATCTTGTACCAAATTAAGCCCATTGTAACAACAACCATGATAAAACCGTTATTAACAATAAAACACAATACTAAAGTACAACCCAGCTTGAAATCTTATAGAGCTTCCAGTCTTCTTTTAAACAGATTGTATTCAGTTTTGTAAATTTCTGTAAACAATTGTAATAAAATAAGAATTTTCGTTACTTATACGTATAGTAAAATTTTTTTAACCCTTTAAGTACAGCCAGTATGAAAACAGACTTCCATTTTTATCATCACTTGGTCAAAAGTTCCATTAGTAACGTATTTTTTAAAGTCTCCCAGTAATTCTGCCTGTAGATGAACATCAAAAGTCATGTAACCTTCATCCATTTAGTGTAGTGAGGAGTAATTTTTCCTCTTCATCTGTTGCTTTTTTGAATAAAAGAGAAAAGTTTTCCCATTTTATCTTTTGCAGCTTGTTGTTATTTATCCTTAAATTATTGATAGTTTTTCCATTGACTTGTTAATGGACGAAAAACATTTACATTAAGTGGTTGAAGAATTAGAGTTGCATTTGGGTTGAGAAAGTCGGCTGCCAGTGTAGTTGTCACTTAATTCCGTACATTGACTGCCCTTGCTTTTCCCTTAGCAGCAGTCTCATATCGAGCGCCAAATTGTTAAAAGTGACCTATTAAAGAGGGGGCGGCTTTTAACAGAGGAGGAGAATTGAGGATGGTCAGAGAGAGTGTGGGTCAGCTGTAGAGATAGAGCAGCAGTAAGCATCCTGTGCTAGAGACTCTTGGCGTGGAAAGGTAGTGCGTTTTTTCTGGAATCCATTTTCACTACTGGAGTTGTCGTCGCTGGTGAATGGTTGGGTGATAATTTACTACAGTTGAGAAGAGCCCATAACCAGTGCATTTATCTTTTTTCCTTGGTTGTTAGACAGTAGTTAGGCAATAGAGCCAAGGAGTGCAGTTGATGGTTTGCGAGAGTAGGTAGGTTACAAGAGTCAACATGCTGAGTTTAATGTGGTATTAAACATTGGTGTTTTATTGAAATCAATCAATGCTCTAGCCACTGTCATAGTGGAGGTCTCATTGGATGGGCGAGAACCTAGGTTTGGCTTAAGACCAGATTATCCGGGAGGATCCCTTCGAGAATTTGCGCAGCCCTTTTTACATACTATAAGCTACTTTTTTACTTTCAATGTTCACTAAAAGTTAGTAGTTGCTAACTAGCGAGCTTTAGGCGGTACTATTAAGCACAAAGTTTGAAATTGGAGCGTAACATTTAAAAATCATATTCATGTGAAACGATTGAATTTCATGAACAGTAGTTATTTTAATAACTAGTAATTAATAAAATAATACACCAGACAGTAACAAATTCCCATATTTTAAAAGTTTGAAATAAATTTGTGAAGTAGTAGCAGAGCTACAGGAGTTTAAGTAGATATCGCTCTTGATATAAACATTCGCGATCATTTATTCATACACTCTCAATTGACAAACGTCCGCAGTTTTTTGCATACTCACACTTATACTTCATCATTCAGTGCCTTTTCACTAAATATATATTTTTACTACACTTTACTTCATTTTCGTGGACTTAAGTTGTAACGTTCGTTAAAGGCATTCAGTATATTAGCCGGAGTTTCTACTTGACCAACCTCTCTATTGTGAGAAATTATAATTGATAACTCATTATCTAGAGGCTTGAATCCAAAATAAAAAGAAGACCTCTGAAGCTGGTATTTTAAGGAATTAATCGAGCCTAAATTTAATTCAATTTGTTGCAAATTTAGAGAGAAAAGTAACATTTCCTGATCATGAAAGAGTGTGTCAGTGTGCATAATCTAAAATTTTACTTTTTTCAAAATGTAATGCATTGAACTATACCGTTGAAAATTTTGTCGTTGTATAATAATTACAACTCTTTCCAGTAATCCAACCCATCTTTGTATAGCCAATCATCATTTCTGATGGTAGAATATTTGTTACACCTACTGAGACGATAAAACAACACTAATAGAATTATTGTACCTACAGTATTCACTTTTAACAACACGGTTATTGACTCTTTTTTGTCTCTATGAAATATCTTGTAGACAGCCTTGGAACCTTTTCGTGCCAGCACTCTATTGGCTTCAGGTATAAGGAAAAAAACAGTTTCATCCTAACTAAGAATTCGGGATGATAGTATGTTTTTAAATATAATTATTCCAAAAGATGGCTAACTTCGGTGAACCAGATTGTAAATGCTTCTTCGTTGGCAGGTTGAGGCAATTCTTGACGTTATCTTGGTTGTAAGTAAGCTTAGTCTTTTTTTTTTATTATGTTTTCCCATTAAGTTAGTTAACCCTTACTTACCTGTAACAAATAAAAATTATTGTTAAAAATTTTGTTTCATTGGTGCCAAGAATGCATTATTATAGTGATACATATTGGAAGAAAATTTGTGTTTAAATAGTTACCGTTCTAAGAATTTTAATTAGTACTAATCAAACACTTTACTTAGTTAAATGTTAATCAATAAATACTCAACCATACGTAAGGGTATACGGTCGTTACTTAATAATGAGTTTGAAACATACGAAAGCACAGTAACGCAGAGCTTAGAGGCCAATTACTAAGACAAAAGGTTATGTTTACACAAGACTCAGTACTTGGATATGTGATTAGTTACCGGTTAAGCAAAGAATTTATGTACCATTGATTTGCCACAAAAACTTAAAAGTAAAAATAATAAATTATTATTAGGTGGGTGTAATACATTATTTAGTGAACAATAAGCTTTGTAAAAACACATAGTTTATTTGCAATATAATCATATAAAACAAATTAAACCTTAACAAACACAAAAAATTTCTTAACCAATTCATTGAAAACCGTAATACGTAGGGTAGAGCAAGTAAATATCTTTATTTTGTTTTTTTTATAACTATTATTATTAAAATATGTTTACTACTACCTAATAAGGTGGTACTTATTTGCATTCAGAACTGGAATCTATTAAAAAATTTGCTTTGTTGACACAATAATTAATATAAATTGTATAACTGTGTGAGTGGCAAGATATTAGGACACTTCATGACCCTGGCCAACTACTAGAACGTTGACCTTAGTTGATTCAAATGAAGTTTAACTTTAAATCTATGACGCTACAAGATCGAGCCTGTAGTAAGGACTAGAGCTGATAATTACTGATTATTTTAAATTCTAGTGCAAAAGACTTTTTCACCGTGATTAATATTACTTTGAGGCGTATATACATGTGTATTTATGTTTTTAAAGTTGGTTAATAAGAAACATAGTAAAAAAAGTTAGAAAAAGGTATTTCAATAAATCTCTCTATTTCATGAAAACGGCTGAAGCAAAAACAAAAGAATAAGAAATAAGAAATATTGTGTCTAAAAGCGCTCAAAAATACACAAAAATAAACTTTTAGCAATTCAAATTGAAAAGCTAATTTTTGAAAAAAAAAATGAAATATAGCTGGACATTGCTATTTTTTAATATTTAATTACTGCAATTCTTTAAACCTTTGAAATACCTTTTGAATTTTTAATTTAAAGGCTAAGAAACATCTACACATAGTCTTCTTGATTTAAAAAGCATTAAAACTTTTTTAGAAAATTTTAAAAATGTAAGAACAGGTGCTTTAGAAAAATGTCTGCAATGCGAAAAAAATCTGTCGTACAGTCCGTGAACACATTATTTTCTTTTAGGAGAACTGACTTTTTCTATAATATTTGGATAGCTTTACAATAATGAAAAACTAAGCACTGAAAAGCACTTCTAATGCAAAGTTGTTTGGTTATAAAAATACCTTATCTATATCAAGCTGCAGTTTTTTTTAAAACGTAACATTGGTTATCATGTTTTATGAGCATTATAATATTACTTATATATAAAGAGGATAGGACGTTGAACTATTTTGCTAAAAAATATATTATAACCTAAAAAAATTGTTACAAACGGATTTTAGAGATCACACAAGTTTTACCCATGCTTATAGTCGCAAAAAGACGAATCGGAAAGAACTTCGAATGCTTCAAACACATACAATCTTAGGCGTCAAAAAACTAACGCAGAACAATTATCGAGCTTAAAACAGCAGCCAAATAAGGAATCCATTACGGGATAAATCGGCTTTCCATTATAATCCTGATAATAATCACTTAAACCTTCCAGATTTTTCAACAGGAAGAATGATGTGTATTTGTATTCATTGTAACAATTAACAATCTACCTTTAAAAACTTTTCAGCATATTCTGCAGCTCATGTTTTGCTTTAAAAATCACTTAGTTTATGTAAGGATCTCACTACTATTTTTTGTGTAAATTAAGTTGTAGATTCTTTAATAAACAGAAAATTAAGTGCTGGTACTTCTAATTAGATAGTAAATGTTTAAAGCCCTTATTTTACAAGCTTAAAAAAGTGGTTATTTAGTTACTACTTATAAGAACTGTAACTTTTTACAAAGTTCTTGGTGGGGAAGAAAACTGTATGAAAAATTCTGCTTATAAAGTAAAAAAAAAATTTTTATTTACATATTTGGGAATTTTATAAAAAAAAAGAATTTAGAAAAATATGAAAAAAGAAAAAAGCTATCACACATTAAATTCCTATAAATTTTAATGAAACAATTATTGAAATATTATTTCTAAAAATTTTATGAATTTAATTGTTGAGAATGTCTCGTAATAAGAAAGTACTTCACGTTTTCATAATTTGATTCTAAACTTTTTTAGTACGGAGTAGACGTTTTAAAAATACTTTAAACAGTTTTTAGAGAACATTAAACAAACCCTAACAATTAATGATGATAAAATAATCATCGAACTATACATTAGAGTAGATAATTTTGGATAGTACCTGCTGAAAAACGATCGTGTAATATTTGAAAATTTTGATATAAATCTTTCTAGATATTTTTAAAAGAAACAAAGCATTACGAAATATATTTTAAACACTTCTTATAGCTGCATGTAATGAAAATGTAATTTAAAATATGATTTGGAATATTTTCTATAAAACAATCATAAACGTTTGCGCAACTTTGCTACAACATCTTAGAATATTTATTTATATTAGATAATAGAAAAATAGTACTTCACGAACATTTTCAGAAGCATTCTACGAAATGTACACCTCTATTCGCATTAGTAATGTATCACTTGTCGTATCACAGACAAGTTTAGTAGAGCGGGAGGTCTTAATCAAAATGGCGTGAAATATTTACTAATTTGAACTAAGTTTCTTCTTATAAACTGGTATTTGGTCATCTTCAAGATCATATTCTAGACGTTTACTCGACAGAGTACCAAAACACTTCCATCGACTTAATTTTTTTGCAATTTTACCTCATTATGATTTTGAGTATACATTTCTTAAAGAAAACAGATCTTAGTTTGTTGTAAGAATACTTGATCCCAATAGATACAATCCCATATAAATAGTGATTTCTTCATTTTTTTCGAAGTTATAGAAATACTTTATCATTATATGTTTTTCTAGAAAAATAAGGATTGTGAAAAATATTTAATACATTTTTCTTGTAACTTCTCATACGTAATTGTAATTTTTGTCCTTAAGCTGCTTCTAAAATAAATTGAATATTTTAAATGTTTCTTAAATATTTTATGCAGAGTCAGATTGAACAATTGCACTGTGTTTTAAATACATTTTCTAATTTTTTTCTTTCATTTTGAAGATTTCTTAAAAATTGAATAATTCAGACAAAATATTAAGAGACTTCCGTAACTGTTTAACGACCTATTACAGCAAGTTTATAATAATCTGCAACGTTTTCATATGTTTTGCGTGTCACTTAATAACTAAAGATTAATTGTTGTTCTATAAATATTTAAAGAATCTTTTCAAGAAATTACAACCAGTTATGATAATAATTTAAATATAGCAAAAAGTGGGATAAAATATAACATTATACAGTAAAATAGATTTTTTTCAAAATAAATAAAGGAAGATTGCCCTCATAAATTATTTGATTGCATGAATTATAATAGGAATGACTTCCTATAATCGTATTCTTATCATTCCCAGAATATTTTTTTCTCATTTATAAAAGACCCACCCAAATTTATTTACTTCTCCTATGAAATATTCTGTGATACCTTTCTAATACAGTAGTTACCAATAAGAAGATAGTATAATGAATCGAATTTTATTACTTTTTTTTAAAGTTATTTCGATAATGAATATTTAAATAGTAACCGTACTGAAGGTTTCACATGGAAAAAAAAAATAAAAATGGTATACTTCCTCTTGGTGAGTAGAATGAAAAAGTAATTTTTGACGCTACTTGTACCACTAAAGTGTACGAAATATACCACCATCCAAACAGATTCAATGGACGTTACTAATTTAGTGCTATGCATGTAAAAGTTGACAACTTTTAAGATTTACATAATTAAAGTTACTTCACTACTAAACCTTAAGTCATTACTCACTAATTTATTCGTAATTATTACTCATTAACAACGTTCACTGATAATCAAAGTTGGTTTGTCTTCCTAACTAAAAAGTCTTAATTATCTGTAAAATACTAACCAAAATATTTAACTAGTATATCTAGTTTCTTAAATTTCTCCAAAATGCTTTGGGAGTAGAAAATACTGAAAACAAGAAAACTTTTGACAGTAAATAGACTTGACTAAAGTTGAGAAAACACATATTTAACACTTTTTAATTAGATCCTGAACGATATAAGTTAGGCATCATTTAACATAATAAAAGAGCTGTACCTTTTAAAGCCATGTGTAAAAGCTTCGAGGGATGAAAAATTCGAATCTTTATGGAGAAAGTAAATAAACAGTTCCAGAAAATGTATAATATTAACAGTTTTCGAAAAGAACCAATTAAATACTCGAATATCCAGCCAAATTTATATGACGATTTCACCAGCAGCTTTAAAGTGTGATAATGCAAATATTTAAACTCTTATTTCTAATACTCATTGCCACCTGAACACGCCACAACTTATTACAAAAAAGGTATGAAAAATAGTACAGCTAAGCAGCGAAGCGTTTCCGAGCCTGACCAGCAATCAGTTGAGGCATTATATATGTAACGTGGATATAAAGAGAAGAGGGAGCTGAGGTAGAGGAAAACAGTGGGAGAAAGCACCTGGTATTTACCAACAAGTTGGTGCATCTGGCGTGCTTCTAGAAGTATGTATACAATATGCCTTACCTCCCTTGATAAAAAGAATCGTGAACATGACGGCTGTTTGTAACATGCTGTTACGATTGTAATTATTTCACACTTGACTTTTTCCCTTATCTCTTTCACTTTATGGATGACTATATTTTCATTTTATGGTTTTCATATTTTTCTTGATTTGGTATGTATGTAAATTGGTAATGAAAATGTTTGCAATGCAACAGTATAGCGTTGGACGCTTGCAAGTAAAAAGCAGAAGTACTAGTTAAAGGATTTAATGTGGCTCATAACGATAATAGCATGGTGTATTAAACAGTGCTACTATGGGAGATTCTCGTAAAATTTAAAATTAACAGAATTCGAACAAACAAAATGACTGTTTGTGCTTCGTGTTATATCTTATGCATCATACATAACCAAAAAAACGTGCTAAAACTAGGTAATTAAAGAAATTTACTTTTTACCGAGGTACTAAATAAAATGCGTACGTCGCTATGCTAGCAGATAAACTATTTCATTTTATCGCCAGCGTTTTTCGTATTAGATAAACTAAAGGAATAAAGCATGATTTATTTTTAATAAAATGTTTCTTAGAATGGCTAAAGCGTAATTTAAAAAAAAACTATGTTAACGACAGTATTTGAAATCAAAAAAGGGCAAACAATTTTTCCAAGCAAAATTGTTAGAGGTAGCCAACGTGTTATATGTACAAAAAAGTATTAGAAAAAAGATGCAACACATTTGATTGCAATTAAGTCACAGTAACATTATTTTATTACATTACTTATAATTATTATAGTTATTGAAGTATTCATCTGATTACTTATAATTATAGTTATTGAAGTATTCATCTGTGATTCAATAAAAACAAAAAAGAATAATTTTTTTTTTACAACTTATCCTTTCTAATTGAATCTACTTATTTGAACGGCTATTATTAAATATTCTTATATGAAGTTTTTGCAATAATTAACATCTGGCACACTGCAGGCTATACAAATTTTTTGTCACAACGATTTCTTAGTTTTATAGTACCACAATTTTATATCTATATTACATGAATTTTCCAGACTCACGTTTGGAATTCAAAATGAGGTCAACTTCTGGTTAGGACTTTCAACACTTAAAATTTTGTTTCACTGAGTAACCTTACACTTTCGCAGTTTTATAAAAAAAAGAATTATTTATACTACTTGATTTTAGTTTTGTAGAGTGTGGCCCGACATTTAGCCGAAAAAAGCAAAAACTTCAGGTACAAAATTTTACTTGCCCCATAAAATCCATGTTAGATTCTGAAATTTCGAATGAGTTTGTATTAAAATTTTTGTTATAAACATGACCCAAAACTCTGACTACAGATTCGTTGAATTATTAATTAATTGATTTCAACTAGGGTGCAAATGGCTTGACTTTCTCAAAAGGTGATAAGCCACCTTTAAAAACTTAATTAAAGAGCTGTAGTAATCTAATTATATATTTTAAAACGAGAATACATAACAAAAACTCAAACAAAGCTAACAAAATTCAATGAAACTCAAGATTTCTTATGAAAAGTAACAGATCTTATAAAGTATTTACAAAAAAAAGCTTTGCTCACTCTCTTGACTCTTACTGAAATCTATGCTTGAATCAACAAGATCTGTAGTATTCTCAGAAAGATTTACAGGATCCATGGTTTTGTTAGAAAGACTAACAAAAAATAACAAAACTTGAGGATTTCTTACGAAGAATAACGAGACTTACTACGTTTCAACACACGTTCTTAGAAATTTAATAAGATAACGAATTATAAAACAAGCCTTATGCCTCTTAACATAGCATGGTGCTAACCTCGTGTTTTGTATAAATCATACTATGAGTGGATTCAGCATTTTGTTTAAAAAATAAAAATTTTATCATCAGGTAGCCAGTGCCTTCGATTACAGAAATGAAAGTATTTGTTTTCGATCTTTTATTTTGAATAGCATAAAAATTATGTACATAGCTGTCTTATTTTAAAACTAATAGTGGGATTCTTTTAAAAAGAAGATCAGAAAGTTAGTAAAATTATATTGTTGAAAGTACGTGAGACCTGCTCTGACCTGTACCTGCTACCACTAACCTCTACGAATTAGATCAAAGATTGCTAATTTACCAGAATGATCTGTGCAACTTAGTAACACATAAAAAAATGTATAAAATTTCTGTAATCTTTATAAATAGTATGATAAATTTAAGAGCTTAACAAAGACTTCAGAAAATTGTTTTTCAATGTAGGAGTTACAGTACCCCAGCAAAAAAAATTTTATTGGATTAATTGGTGATAACTATTTTAAAAAACGATAAAATAACATTAAAAAATTATGCTAGCCTATAAACTAAAGATTTAATACAACTGATCAAACTTATAATTCAGAATAGCCTGTCCACTAGTTATTTTCAAAACTTATCATTACTTTTTATTTGTTTTTTTTTCTTTCATTCGCAACATCAATTGTTATAACAAACGCCTGTAAAGATTATTATTTTTTATTCTACTTACTGTTTTTATCTATGTTTTTTAGACTGGTATTTATAAAGAGAAAAGAACTATAACAAAAAATGATATAACTCATGAAATAATTGATGCAACTAATTATTCTAGTGAATCTGCATTACTGACATGGGCTGGTATAGAAGCTCCACGACTCAATACGATGATTAGTTAGTAGAATTTATCGAGATTAACGAATAAACGTGTCAAAACAATTGAGCAAAACGTTAATATGCTTGATGACCTGCTGATGGATAGAGTGAAGCCTAACTTTCGTTACTATAATACAGAGTCTCTCAGTGGACATTTAAAAAACAAAGAAAAAATGTTACATTTTAAAATAAGAAGTTGAAATGAAAATTATGAAAAATTAAAAATCTTTCTTAAGAGACTTAAGATCAAATCGGTTATGACAATGTGTGCAGAGTTTAGGATTCTTTAACATTAACAACACTATGTTATACAAAGGTACAAGATATATTATAATTTTACCTACAGCGATTATGTTCGATGATTACTTTTTTCATTTTTTTTCTCTTTAAAAAGTAAGTAAGATTAATTCCTTTATGTTCTTTATATTTTTTTTTTTTTGCTTAGATAATTTTCTCTTATTCTCAACAAATTTATAAACGTATCTTTGAGCCAAGGTAACATTATTATACTTTTAAACTTAATTTTTTATGTAATTTATTTCTGTAGAAAATTATAAACTAAATCTAGATGGGATCAAATTGGGTTTTCAAAGAAATTTATTTTTTTCAATCGAAAATAAATGACTACTCAATGAAATATCTTACTAACATTCAAATTTTTTAACAGACGTAAAGAGTCTGAGGTATCGGAAGCATCTGTGGAGGAGTAGGTTTCAATAAATAATCACACTAATTTTTAAATTTCTTAAATCTGTTAAATTTTATTTAAATAGGATAATTATTTGTAATCACTGTATTTATTACTTATATTTGTTCAGATTCTTTGCTTAATTCAAACTAACAAAAGAATTCGATGGATCATCGAAAAGATTTCGCTGATGCTTTAAAATTTATGCTCAGACATAAACTATAATATTAATTTCAATTAAAATTTTTTGGGCACTAAGCCTAAATGATTTTTGTGTATACAATGATTTTAATTTTAAAATTTTCCTACACTGACTCTCTCCTTCACACACTTGGTTAGACTATGGCAAATTGTTAGCACATCCACGGAGTATAAGTACTCGATTCGATGCCTACCATTAAGAAGTCATGTAGGGCACAGTCAAGACTCTTGGGTGTCTTGAGTACAGCTTAAGTAATCGACCTACGTACTTTGCCTGAGGAGCGTCGTTGCTATCCCTAGTGTCTCAATTACTTAGGGGTACTTCATCACCACGCTTTAAGCAGTTGAGCACCAAAAGTCCAAGTATACACCAGTTAGAATTAATAATACAAATTTAGTATCACAAAAATATGCAAGTGCGAGTTATTGAATTTCAAAAAAATGGCTCAAAATTACAGTTTTTTGTGATTTGCGAAAAAATGGCAGAACTGATCTGAACCCAACGCAGCACATTTTGTTTGTCTTAAAATTGCACATCTTTTTCACGTGATATTTTGTTGTGTATGATCTTTCGGTTCTCTTCTAGATGTGAAAAAAATGTTTTGGTCATTTTTGCCATTTTTTTTCGGGGCCCTTGCTGACATTTCTACTTGTTACATTCTGTTTTAATTTGTTATAATACATTGAAACTACTACCCTGTTTTTTTTTTAAGTAGTCAGAATTTTTAGAATATAGTTATTCATTAAGCTGGAAGTCTACAGCAGATCAGATCTTGGATCAATTTATTGATAAAATCTTTCCAAAATCTCCATCACCACCTCCACCAAGATCATCGGTTCCAGACTTGTCACTAACTAGCCACCATCGACTATTAAAGAATCAAGGCTTAGAATCCTTAGAAATATTTAGAAAGAGGAAGGAAACGAAGAACAAGCTTTAAATTGTTTTATATCTAGTTTTCTTTGTCATTTTAATGCTATGATAAAAGTAAAAAAAAAGATTGAGAAATTCATGGAGTAGTTGTGTTGTACGGTTGTTCTACATAGGAAGAGGGTGCTGGTTTAGGCTGTCATCCACTTTCTCTCTATTTATTATACTACATAATATTAAGAAAGCTCATCCAAAATTAAAAATAAGAAATGCGATATAATTAATCTAATCATTCTATGTTTGATCTCTGTAGGAGTCACTTTAGCTGAATTAAAGATCAAACATACCATGGCAGACTTAAAACTGACAGTAAAAATGTTACCGCAGTCATTAGATTATACATCTGGCTTGAATGTAAATAATTCAGACTTACGGAGATTGTTGCAATTATCTTTGGAGGTGACTGCTACACTAAAAGAGTGACTTATAGCGTCAAAATTAATAATAGCAAAATGGCAATCGTGCATAGCGCTATCAGCTTATTTAGTTGCATTTAAAATGAGTGTGCAAAATTTTTATTTAAAACTGAAGGAAAGTTGAGAGTAAAAATAGATGTCTTAGTGATACTTACAAATACTGTGCAGTAAAATAATGTTGTGTAGGCTGTTGACAAACGTATATGATAAGGTTATATCATAAATCTTATACACCTAGACAATATATCATTTTGAGATGATGCTAAATTTTTATTTAAAGATAATATCATAGCTGTTCTTCGAAAATACAGTGCATTAAAGGTGAACGCTGAGCCTTCAAATAAATATATGATACATAAAGATGACTCTGAGAGTAGTAACATTAGATAATTTAATACTAAAAATGTTCCAATTTACAAACCAAGTAATCTTAGTGGGTAGTTTGATTACCATATAAGTGAGCCATTAAATCGATAGATAGAAGATTTCAATGGAAGAGATACAGGCTGGCCATTGCAACAGACTTTATACATAATGACAAATATTAATAAGCTTAATCTGATAAAAGAAAGTTATCTCATTAAGTTACCACACGTTATGAAGAATAAGAAAGCTTGTGTTAATATAAAAAACAATGATGGTAAGCAATTTACGTGGGCAGTATTGTCTGCTATTTATCTAGCAGAAACAGCATAGTAATTGGATCAATTAGTACATGAATTCTAAATGATCTTGACATTAGTAGTATAAAGTTTCTATTGTAGGTGAAAGATATTGTAAAATTTAAAAAACAAGATCCTATATGCATGAACCTATGAATGCTCCAAAAAGTTGGAAGTAATTATAACATTACTTTATGCTACGTAATTACGTAACTTTGGCAGATAAATAAAAGCATGCCAATTTATTACTCGTTCAGAATTACTATACTAATGAAAATGAGGTAGAAATAGAAGAACATGATGAAGCTGCTAAGAAAATGAGTATTCTAGAACTTAAGATCCACTATGTGTGAATTAAAAACTTATGACATTTAGTTAGAAGATAATGACCAAGCAATGAACTTAAGTGCTTTATTTATGATAGATGTTTGAATTTCTTTGAAACTAAATCAATATACTTGAAAAATACGAAATTGACAGTGTAGTAGTGAATAAATGTAAAGTAATAGTTCCAACTTAAGATCCATGTGTTTTTCAGTTAAATAATTTTAATTTCAAAGAAAAAAAATTTTAAACTATACATGCTGAATTTAAGTACCTTTAAAAATCAGTTAAGAATGATGGTCACAAATTTAAAAAACATTAAACCTGTGTTGTCTCACATTTTTCGCGCTTGCTCTCTACCTTAGACACAAGAGAGGTGGGGGCTTAGACTGACTCCATTGCACTTATATAGTAATCAATCGAGTATTTCGCCGCTTTACAGGAGAGAATTAGGGGCTTGGGCACCTAGCAAGTAGAGCCTGAAGCGCGAGAGATGTGAGACGCCACAAGCCTACATTATCGAATGTTATATTCAGGGCAGTTTCAACGGTGTGCGCTCAATTTATCATAGCTACAGACATAAGAAAGATATCAATAAATTTAAAACTTTCACAGAGTGGTTTGTAGACAACCTTAAAGCTCTTACAGATAAGCTAGACCAAATGTACAAAAAAGCAAAGCCAACGAATCTTACAAATGAAGGAATAATAATTTTAACGTTAGCCAAATCATGTCATATTTTTGTGAAAACTATTATATATTATATACTTATATACTTCGCAAGAAAGTTAAGAGAAGCCGCAAAGATGGAACATTAACTATACCCATTTAAGATATATCACTGTTGTGTTTCATAATCTGACTGTATTTGACTCTCACTTTATAATAAACGAAATTGTGACAGTTACAGATTTTAAAGGTCGTATCACACTTATCGCTAAAAATGAAGAAAAATATCCATATTTTTCAAAATATATTGATGGTAGTGATATCAACTTCAGATTCAGGGACTCATTCAGATTTATGCCATCATCATTGGAAAAGCTAGCATCTTACTTGAATCAATATGATATCATTTTAAGCACATTTCTGCAAAATGGTTACACTTAAGATTGAATAAAGTTATTAGTAAGAAAAGGTGTTTTACAGTATGATTACCTCAATTCCTTTGAGAATCTCAAGGAAAGAGGACTTTCATAGCAAACTTACTAAGAGCGACTTCTCTAATGGAGACTTTTATCAGCCTTTTAACGTATGGGAGATATTAAGTGTCAAATTTTTTGGTCAATACTCAGATATATACTTGAAGACTGACGCATTGTTGCTTGCGGATGTTTTCTAAAATTTTCGTACAACTTGTATAAACGCGTATAGACTTGATCCTGCACACTACTACACGACTCCTGGTTAAACGTGGGATGCCATCTTGAAAAATACTTTAGTTAAGTTAGAGCTTCTTATCGATATAGGTATGTTATTATTTATTAAAAGAGGTATAGGAGGTGATATAAGTCAATGTTACAATTGGTCGGCAAAAGCAAACAATAAATACATGAACGAAGGTTGTAATCGAGTAGAAGAAAAAAATTTTTTTACTTGCGACGGCTCCAATATTCTCTAGGGTTGGTCTATGACACAGGCCTTATTATGTGGTGGCTTCAAATAAGTGGGTAATCTAAGTAGCCTTAATTCTCTTTATGTTTCGGATAATGACTTCTACAACAATATTTTGGAAATTGACTTCAAATGTCCTTGAAGCTTACGCGATGACAATAAAGATTAACTTTAACGTTTTGAATATATGTCACCACCTTAGACAGAGAAAAAATAACTGATGACTATTTTGTACCATTAAGAACGTTACATTATATACTATCAAGCTTTAAAGTAAGCCTTAAAATAAGGATTTATCTTACGTAAATTACAATGAGAATTAATATTCGATTAAGGTGCACGGTTAAAGCCCATTGATTCAAATACTCAGAAAGTAAAGAATTCTAAAAATAAAATGAAGAAATTCTTTTTAAAACGATTAATAAGCTTGGCATACGGAAAGACAATGTAAAACAAATTTAAAAAAGTCAAAGTAAAGCTTTTTAAAAAATGACATGGACACTGTAGTGCACAGACCCTTGTCGCTAAACTAAACTTCTAAAGTTGCAAAATATTTGTTGAAAATCTTGTGACCATACAACTTGCAAAAACAGATATCAGAATAAGAAAGTCTATCTACGTTGAACTGTATGTACTTGATTTATTAAAAACACTAATGTATGACTTTCATTATTCACACATGAAACAACGTTTTTCAGGAGTGTATAGATTATTACACACAGACACTAATAGTTTGATCTATGAAATGCAAGATAAAGATATTAATAAAGTAATGGGCCAAGATATCGGTTAGTTCGATATATCAGATTTCGTAGATGATAGTCATTCAATTTATCTCGAAAAAATACGAAAGTAATTAAGCTTATGAAGGATGAATTGTGTGGTGAAATTTTCCTTAAATCTTTTTTTGTGGTAAAATGTATTGTATTTTTGCGTACAAGATGATCAGTTAATTATCAGCGAAAGGTCAGACAAAAATAAGATTAGAAACCTATGAACATTGTTCATTTAACAAATCCCAAACTATTTGCATGCAAAATCTTATTCGTTGCCAGCAACATGATGTTCATACTGAAAAACAGAAAAATCAGCTGTAAGTCCAAAATATAATGAGCACCATCTGCTACTGAACCTTACAGATACACTGCCTTGGAGGCATTAGGTCATAATAGATGAAGACGATGGAACATTTTTATAAATCTTACTGCAAGAAGACAAAAAAAAAGAAGAAGACAAAGTGCAACAGCCAATGAAGGTGAAAATGTTGGAGTGGAGAAAGCTCGTATAGAGGGAATATCGCTAAATCAAGGGGTATCTCTGCCTGTAAAGCTCATTTCAACGCTTGATGAGTCGAAGAGCACATCAGGTCCTCCTTCAAATAAAATACAGAAGGTACCCTTACATTAGGCGGTATGATAGCCTGTGAAAATCATTCCAACGTCAAATGAGCCAAAGAACACATAAAATCCTCCTTGAAGCAAGATCCAGAGGTATTGACTCTTTTCATCCATCGAGAAATTGAACTTAACTTTGAGGTAAGTAGTTACTTTTACTTAACATACTGTCAACTATAGCATATAATAATTAAACTTTTAGTTTGATTTAAAAAATGGACGTTGTTGGGTTAAACTGTATCGCTAACAATATTTAACTCTCAACTTGAAAGTTATCGGAGTTGAAGGAGAATAGGAGATGTATTGTGACCAAACTAAGGACAACTAATACAGCTTTGGATGCAAGGTAATCATCTCTATCAATAATGAGTTCCAAGTTTTCGTTCCATATCACGTCTCCAAAAAAAACTTGTACAATAGATTGAGAGAAAAGGTTTAGAAACGTGCTTTATTCACAGTTTACCATGGTAATAGTAAGTTCAAATTTATGAATTCGTAATAAAAGTTTGTATGAATAAATGTATACATACATAAAAATTAAAAGAGAAAAAGAAAAAGAGCAAATCTATGAAGATACAAATGAATCATAGATCGGTTGTTTCCACAAAAAAGAGGGCATCAGTTGGATTCATCAATTGGGCATCAATTTCGTTTTATTTATCCTAATTTTATTGTTATATAAATTTGTCGGTAGATTTCCAAGCTTGTTTTTTTTATCTTCTTTTCAAAGACCATACATTAAATCTAATAAATCTTTCTAGTTTTCATCAACTATTCGTAAGTATGAGTTATCGTGACTGTTGTTATGATCAAAAACCATTTGATTTTGCATGATGTCATTTATATTATAATCATCATCATTGACATCACCATTATTGTGACTTTGACTGACGGCAGACTCAAACATTGTATCTTTATCATCACTGTTTTTTTTCTCTTTTTTTATTACTTTGATGGGCAGCTTTCGTATCGGAGTATTATTAAAATAATTATTAATCATGGAAGAACTCCTGTTATTCCTGTTCTTTATTTGCGTCACGATTTTTTGTCAAGGATGGGTGATTGGTTGAAAAGACTTACTGAATACTCTTTTAACCTTATCTATTCCAAATTTTAATGATCTATATTTCTTTTTGACACTCTTTTGCCTTCACCAGCTGATAAAAAACGATTTTGTCTCTCTTGTATATGTTGACGCTTTAACGTCTCAGAGTAGACTGATTAGTTTGCGTTCTTAGCGTTCTATATTTATAGCAAAACTATCAAAACCTTTATGGTATTGGCCTTTATGGTATTGTTAATATGCCTATCCTTGTTGGTAACAACAAGACTATATTTATTATAATTCGAACAGCTTGAGCATAGATCTTTAAACTGACTATAGGACATATTAGAATTAATGTTATCATCGAACACATGTTTTAAATTAAGTTCATCCTGACGAAGTAAAACAAAAAAAATTAACCTTATCTCTCAAGAAGTGCTTCAGTACTTATGCACATGCCTGACAGAGATAAGAGAAGTCAATATTTTTATGTCTTTCAATGTAGTAAAAAGCTTTCATATTATTCTGCCTGTCATATGCAATATCGTCAAACATTATAATAGAATTTTGAACAGCATTGTCTGAAGACATTACTGCTTCATGTTGACTAAAAGAGAATTAGTGCCCACAACCTATAGGTTCCGAAAGCTTTCTTAAGAACTTATATTTCGGTTGGTGAAACAACTTTAAAAACAAATAAATCTTATTAAATCTCAGGCCATTTAGATGTATAACTAACGCTAATGAACTGTTTGTCTAACCACAAATAATCAGACTGAAAAAACAGCTTGGATACTGTCAGGTAATAAGTTACCATGTCAATTGTATCGCTTTTTTTATATCAGCGTTAAAATTAGACTTGTAACTTTAAAAATTGCTCTTTAAATTTATTGTCCTCATTGTACAGCGGTTGGAGTACGACTGACGTCTACTCCATGAAAACAGTGCTTTTATACTTTTGTGGTTGCATATTTACAAACTTGCAGACTATAAGTATGATGACTTCCTTCTGAGCTCAATCGTGATCCAACCTTCAAAAAGTGATGATCACGCATGAGAAAGAACGTGGTTTTCTGATTAATATTACAAACACATTACCCGTTGTACTTCACATACAAGGCTATCAGCACTGTTATAGAGGTACTTAACTTATAAAATGTCTTGCCAAAAGTGATCCACGTATAAATCCATTAGACAATGCGTGCAAGGAGCATGATATAGCGTATTCTTAGAATCAAGTAAATAATTAAGGTAGAAACTCAAAAGATAGAGCCTTAGCTGAAAGAACTTGGCAAAGAATCAAAGCCGGAGATTCAAGTATGAGGGAGAAAACCGCCCCTCTAGCTATTGCAAGTGCTATGAGTTTTAAAAGTAAATTTGGTATTAGTGTAAAAAGTAAAAAGTGACCGTGCACTGCCTTGTATACGGTCATTAAGGCTGCATTATGCAAAATGAATACCAGAAGCAAAAATGCACCCAAGGTTATTACTTTGGCTTTAAAAGGAGCATGAAGTGCAGTTAAGAAAGCAGGTGGTAAGGAAAGTGTAAAAATACTACGTGTCTTAGCTCTCCTGGTGCACTATCTTATGGTGTAACTAAAATATTGTAAAATCTTTATGCTAGTAAGGTTACTCAACAGCAGCTGCAAAAAATCCAAAGACATATTTAACTGTGGGGGGCTATTACACTTGATAAAGATCTCAAACTTCGGCCATATAAAACTGGATTAGATATCTACTAAAAGCCATATGCTGAAAAAAGTTTTTAAAAAAGTAATAAAATAAAAATTGCTAATCAAGCTTTAAACAACATGGAAGAACTTAAACTCGCTAAAACATTGGAATTTTCTAATTTTTATGGGATATTGATGCAAAACAACACACCTCCAAATAAGCCATGATATGATGAAACTGCTTTTGTAAATCTTGACAATAAAGAAGGACCGGAAACTCGTTAGGTAGCATTTAGTAAATGTGGTAATAGTGTTACTTACTTCAACAGGTTTGGCAGTCTGCAGCCACTTTTAGATTTGATGCTGTAGTTAGAAGTTAACAGGGTTCAGTATAACTATCAAAATATTAAGAGTTTATTTCTTTTAATAATGGTCATTGGTGCTTGTAATTGACTCTGTATTAGAAGCGCCGTATTTTTTACCTATTGAATTATACCCAAAACATAACTACGTTTCTGGCTTAGTAGAACTCCTTACATTTTATTTAATTCCCGATATTGACGAAAGTAATAAAATTTACGTACATAGTCAAGAGGTCGTTTTTTTAACAGGTAGCTACAAAATTCAAAATATCGAGTCATTTTTAGTGGACGTATTACAGCCTAATGCTTTAACTGTTGACACCAAACCCAACAATATAACACTTTGCAATGTTCTTGTCTGTAGTTATACAATGAATTCCAGACCAAAATATTCTACAGGTCGTCTCTTGCGTTTTACTAAACCAGTTTTAGACGATAACGTCATCCATACGTCAACTAGTACTAGGACCTTTTTCAACGGAGTAAAAGTTCACACGATTCAAGAATTCTTGGCACCTGTTCAGCTAGCATTAAAAATTATCAAAGTTTATGTACAGATAATTTATTAACCAATTGTTGGCCCACTATTGGTGACATACAACTACGTGTAGTTGACCAGGACTAAGAATTAGTCAATATTCGTGGGAAAGTCATAACGTTTCTCATAAAAGTCTTGCAGTAATAGGGATTATGTATAGCCATAAAAAGTATATGAGCAGCTTGACATGCACTTCCGTGCTTTTTAGACAAAGAGCATCCAAATCGTCATCATGTCAACAAAAAAGACAGCTGAAATGACAAAAACTAAGGCATTAAAAAATCCAAGTTCTTTGAAGACTAGGATTAAAAATAAAAAGCCCTGGTAGAAACTAACTCGTTCATTCTCATTTCTTTGCATTAGGCATAGAAGAGATTCTTAGCATTCAGTCACCTGCCACCTTTGACGAGTCCATTGCAAACTATGAGATCCATGTTCATTAACCATACGCATTTGCAGCTTATAATGATAGAGATAAAATTTTTACATCGATTCAACGTCCAGACCCTGTCTGCTACCAACATGCAGCTTTCTTTACATTCATGGAAGGTTAAACAAATTAGATAGCGATACGGGAACAGATAGTACTTAACTGGTCAATAACACCCTCTACCATTCATTTGAAGGAATCAGAAATGAGATGAATTTTCTGGAGATGTATAAATGTAAGTATGTGGGTCTGATAACCCTAATGAAAAATTGGCTCACACTTAATCTCGAACAGGATCTAATGACTGAAAACGCAAGTTGGTTTGAAATATTGGTTTTAACAACTCTTACTATTATCAACAGCTACGTGGATGTCTTGATTTCTCTGAATATGACATTTTGTTTTGCACAAAAACCAAAACAAAAAAAGTGGGAAAATTTGAGAAGAAACGTAAGGAAAAGTTATCAGTGCACGAAAACTTGAAGACAAATCTAAATATTCAAAAAAAATTGTGGTATTTTTTAAGCAGCTATACATACATTGCATCAGCTAACCATTACCAAATCAACAACATCTACGTAAAATATCAAGAACTCTTAACTAACGCTGGTATCCTTCTCTGCTAACATCATTTATCTATCAACAGTCATGGGCTAAGGTCAGAGTACGGAAAATAAGGAGTACGATAGAGAGTACAATAAGTGTAACAAGTTTATTGACTGGTATATGAAGTACGCTAAAAAAAAAAGAAAAAGTAATCATGAAAAAATAATAAAAAATAGTTATTACAAAGTAAAAAGAACATCAAGTATGAAAAAAAAAAAATTCATCATAAGAAAGATTCATCTGAAGGTTATAAGTACTTGTAAGAAATGGATTACATAGTTGATTTGCAAGGCTATAAACAGCGTGTCGACGATTTAATTCTCAACGATTTAGCTATGCTACCACTTTATTTTGTTGGTGAATCAGTATTATATATATTATAGTTGGTGTATCAGTATAGTATTTCTCTTCAAGCAGCCGTTTTCATAGCAACCACTCTCAGACAAATACAGAAAAAAAACTTATGAGTGGAACGCTGTTTTCATGGTATACCGTGGGAGTCAGGAAATTTTCAGGACAGTACTATAGGAAAATTTTAGATTTTTTTTTAGTTTTAAGATAATCCCTCTTACTTATACAGCTATATAAATTCTATTAATTTTTCATGGTACACTCAAGGCAAATAGATTGACTTAATTTTATAAACAAAGAACTAATTTATACACTATTTTTAAATTGTTTCAGTCATTCATTAGCAAAATTTTTTCATAATTTGATACATCAATAATTGTTTTTTGCTAAAAAATTTGTTGAACGGCTTAGGTATCAAGCATTCATCACCAATAAACATTTTGTTAACATTTTGAATATAACTGTCTATTTACACAACACTTACCATTTCGTTAGTATACATATACTATTAGTACATATACTATTTTTAGTTTTGCATCGTTATAGAGCTACATAGAACTGTTTATGGGCAAGCACAGATTTTTTTTAATACAGTCCAACATTGCTAAAACTTTGTCCGCATGATTAATGAGTTATCATAGCAAATGCTAAAATTTAAAGAGGTTGCTTCGTTTACGGTTTACATGGAAGGGATCACAAAAAATCTGTACTCAAAAGTGTTTTCAGCATTAAAACGTTATTGACATATTTTAATTTAGTTATTGTTACTGATTTAATATATTACTAAAATAATTCTATAATTTGTAATAGTGTACCATCACATAAACCATCACGTGTGCTTAGTTCTTTATAAATACAACTATTGCTTCAACTTTTGAAAGAAGTTTGTAGTGTAAAATACCTTTATAAATGCCATCCAAAACGTAAGAGAAAAAATTCATCTTAATTATACGTCAGTAATATTATTATCTTCGTCAGCGTCATGATTCATACTAAATATATTTGATTAATAATTCAAAACCGCACTAGTCATTATTCTAGTCTTACCAACAGTAAATAATATATAGCTATTTCCTACATTTAAAATTTTTTAATTAACTCTATAAGGATATGAGTTATCAAATTTACAAGAATTTTACGTGTTCCAATTCTTTCTTTGCTAATCCATGGTAACAATTTATTAAAATTCATATTCTTTTAACGAATGGTTAAAGATAGTTTTTGAAATGCAGGAAAATGATTATTAAAATAATAAAATAATTTTTTAATCTTTATTATCTTACTTCTACTTGTAATTTTTACAATAGGTAGCATTTGGCAGGAATCTCCTCCTAATGCAATTTACTTGTCTCTGAAATTAATGTTTGTATTACACCAATTACGCAAAGTTCTCTCTACTATTTTTAAAGTTTTTTCTAGAATCCTAGAGGGCTCATTAAAGATTATTAAACAAACTTTCCGTGCTTGTTTTTTGGGTTCCATCTCACAAAAATTTACTTTTTATATTATTTATGCCAAATGGTAAAAAAGAGAATATTGGCAAGTATATAATTAAAAAGATACACGAACTTAAATAATTCCGTTAAACTATCAATTTCTTTTGATTGAAAGTAATCTGTTATCTGGAATGGACATTTTTCAATGTGCTTCTTATTCTATTTCTTCGAACATTAAATTTTGTTTAGTTTAATGGTGAAGAGCTACATTTTACTACAATGAGACATTTACTAAAAAAATATAGAATACACATAGTGGTAAAGTTTTACATAGTAAAACATGTTTAATATCTTATAAAGTCTTTTTTCATACAATTTATATAAATCATCATTAGAACACTAAAAAGACAGAAAATAAAGTGATTAAAGTTGAAAAAAAAAATTTTTTTTATAATTGAGGAAAGAACATAAATTTAAAATCGAAATCTTAGGGGCTGGCGCACAAAGCAAAGCCTTACTAGTAAGAGACGTTCTTTCTCAGACGAAACAAAAATCTTCCCAAAATTCTATGAGTCGTAAAAAATGTTTTATGGGTACAAACTGTACCTTAAATAGCAGGCTTTTTTTTGCCATCTGGCTTCTTTCTAAAATTGAAAATGGTGGACCAATATGGTAGCTGTTATTAGTAAAATTACTCTAAGGTAGCTGTTTTACTTGATTCAAAACAATTTTCACGACTTTCAAAAATCCAAAGCCCAATCTTATTAATTTTCTACCGCCGATTACAAATCTATGCTAACTTGAAATCAAGCACATTACTTAGTCTCCCTTACCTCAAAAAACTTTCAAAAAAAGTAGTTTTGCATAGTTTTTCAACGTTTTTCACGTTAAAAGATTCTCAAAAAATAACTGTTATGTGTAATCCTTATACCAATTAAAAGTTATCACATTTTTTTAGTACAACGTGTTTCTTAATGTTTCTAATCTCAAAACACTTCGAGAGAAAGTAGTTTTGCGTAGATTTTCAACGTCTCGCACATTAAAAGGTTTAAAAAAAATAACTCTTATGAGACCTTTTTATAGCAAAATATGAACCAATACTTAATTTTAATCTAATAAATCTATTAATCTTCCTAACTTTGAAAGTCTTCGAAATAAAGCAGTTTTGCGTAATTTTTGAAAGCTTTTGAAAATTTTTGATTACCATCATAAAACTTTTTATAGACTAATAAAAAACACTTATTACTTTTTTTACGCTAATCACTGATTTTTTCTAATCTCAAAAAACTTTTAAATAAAGCAATTAGACTTTTTCGTATTGTTTCAAATGTCAAACAATTTAGTACACATCGGAAAAACTTTTTTTTTAATTCTGAATCATAGCACATATGTTTCTTTTGTAGGTTATATCCCTGTTTGTCAAGAACCTTCAAACACCTTTTTACTAAATCATTTTACTAGGTTTTAAGCCATGTTAGACCATTTTATTATCCGTATTGTATGAAGAAAAATCCACTATACTGATAGATATCCGTTTGAAGAATAAGAGAAATATTATTAAAAAAGTATACTTATTCTGTTAAAGCAATGTTGATAATATAACAAAAGTTTCTAATTAAAAAAAAAAAGAAGTACAAAAATATCATTTCAGGAAGGTTTTTTCCAACTATTTTGCAGAAGTTTTTGTTTTTCCTAGAAAAATTTGGTTGTTGATAGTACTCGAGTTGCACTCAAGTACGTTAATGCAGTCAAGATATTCTTGGATAAGACCTTGACAGCATGAGCTTTCTAAATTTGTGGTACTGCAGGTACTATAAAAATTATTTTGTTACTTGTCTAAATGTCTTGTTTAGTGTAGTAAAAAAATGTTATGTTGGGAAATTTGTTCTTTGCCTAGTTGAGAGGTTAATTAGAATTTAGAATAACTTTATTTTTTTTATCTTGTAAGCAATCACGAGTTGCTAGACTCTTTAATGTTGCTTCTACTCCGTCACAAGCTCCCTTGCCGTGTGCCATAGTAATAAAATACCCTTCTACCTTAAAAAAAAAATCTTTTTAATTGTGTACTAAGCTAACCACATGGTACTGGTTTCAAAATTCTGCACTGATCCATGAGATACATAAAAAAGTTTCAATATTTTTGGGCATTTTTTTCAGGTAGCTGGAACCAAATACGATAGTGATAAATACACAGCATTGTATCATAAGTTGTGCAATTAGTAAACAAAACAAAGCTATAGTGCTTTAACTTCTGGGCTTTCGTGTAATAGAGAACAGCAATATAAGTACTACACTAGTCATTGTTATAGATAAATTGTTGAGCAGCGTTCTAAGCCACGTATGCGTAGTTTTCCAAATAACCTGTCTCCAAGAGACCCTCATTTAGTTTTAAGTTTTTTTTTTTAGGTCTTTTATGAGTTGTGATAAATTCTTAGAAAGAAAATAGTGTGGTACCAAATTTTCAAGGCTCTGAGATAGTTCTGGCACAAAGTCACACATACATTTTGTCACTCTTTTTTTAATGTTCACTTTTCAGCTCACTACCAAACGCTGTAAAAAATGTTCTCTATATCTTTATTGAGTAGTATAGATGTTACGATCTTCTAGAAATCTTAGAGTCTTAGGCATTTTTGACATATACCTAAGAAACAATCTGGCTTGAGATTCCTACATATAAAAAACTTAATGCAATCAGCATAATTTTGTAGCGAATGTTGTGACTCTTTAGTTAGTTTAATAAAATCGCACGCATCAAACATGAAATTAAAATTTTGGTTTATTACACACGCGCACAAACTGTGTGTACCCTTTTCTTCAGCGAAAATACACCATTGAGGCCTTAATTCTTTAAACTTACTAAATCTGATTGGAAATTGAGGATGTTCTTCGGCAAAATTTTTATATAAGGTCTCTACATTTGATAAAAGCAATTTTTTTGGAGTATATTTAATCATATATTTTCTCTAATTTCTACTACATCCTTTTTATTTTGTTAAATGGAACTGTCGTTATCACAATCATAGTAGTCTACAACTTTATTAATAGTTCTGTCTAATAATTTTTTACACTTTTTATGACTAGAAGTCACTAAAATACCATCTTTGTGTTTTTAATCTCGTGCCTTTTGAACCATTCTCATATAAACATTAAACTTCTCCTTAATATCTCTTAATCTCCCACAGTCAGGTGAAATTTTTAGAATAGAGACTATCGATGGATTGTTCTCTGACAGAGAGAATAATATTTCTTTAAGTCCATCTATTAATTACTCCAATTCATATTCTCTTGAGAAATAGACCTTTTTAACTGACTTAACTCCTTCATAATCCAGTGATCTAGAGATTCCTTTATCTGCTAAATTGTTTGACATATTAAGAGTATTTAAATAACTTTTCTTTCTGCATTTTTAATAAATAAGAAATTTCTCAGAAATATTCGAATGCTCAGTTAAACATGATTTGGTACCTTGTTGTAGATCTTTTCCTTGATGCCTTTCTTTATCGAAAGAATGACAACATCTGTCTTGATGAACTGCTTTAAAAGACTTTGACATGCCTGATGCATTATTATGCAAAGTGCAGTGTTTGTTTCAAAAATAAAAATTACTAACTATATAACTAAATTTGATCAGAAAGGAACATTACAATATGTAAAAGTTATATGGAAAACCTTATTTTTCTTCCACATCCTTTCACCTCATTAGACAGATTACATATAATTATTAATTTATTAAATAAGCTATAATGTTCTATAACACGTTTAAAGCATGTAGTAGCACTCACTTTCGTGACGAGCATATGCTAACTTAGGACTTCAGTATTTAGTAGGATTCTCCTACCATGGTAGCAGTTTTGGTAGGTGGTTGTTAGTAAAGAAAATTTTTAGAACGCAGTTCTTTATGTCGCATACTGAGAGGGCTGAAATTTTAAAAACGACAGATTTGATGAAACAGAAGTGACTTACCGGAAGTCTGTTCCTCCTAAGTTTCCCCCTTACCCCATCGCCCTCACCATCAGTTCCCTACACACTTCCCCTCACCCCACCATACATCTTCCAACTTTGCCGCGCTACTCTCTTGCATACCTTTGCCCAGCATTCCCCAATTATTTGTTTAATTATTTATTTATTTAAACGAAGTTCTTTATGTTGCGTGCTTCGGGGGCTGGAATTTTAAAAACAAAAGATTTCCTGAAACTGAAGTGGCGTAGCTAATGTCTTTCCAACCACTTTCCAGTATCCATATAAGATATATTAACACCCGCATGTAAGACGAGTGCCTTACCCGCTCCACTACGAGCAGTGCTGACTGTACGAATTTGGTTTCTTTTACTAATCGTGTGGTTTGTAACTATAACATTTTATTTTCATATGCATTGACTGATAATACATTCAACTAATGATAAATTGTTTATTCAATTATTTCTTAAAACAAAGTTTTTAATGTCGCGTGCTTAGCGGTTTATAAATAATAGATAGAGCAATTTCGTAAGCATAAAAATGGTTATGTAGATTAATCCGAATTAGGCGCGTTATAACGCATTAAATGAAAGTATTTTGTGTATCAAATGCATAAATACAGTACTAACGAAGTTCAACTATTGTGAGTACTAAACTACATTTTCTTATTTTTTTTTTGTTTTTCAAGTTTTGGTTTCAGTGAACTACATGAATGCAGTACGTGATTTTATAGGGATTCCTTCTTCCTATGGGTATAGCGACCCCCTTGTTACCTGAGAAATTTTGTGTCCTTCTACTTATGTCATGTTTAAAGAACTTTGTTCTTACAGTGCGTCCCATGACCCATTTATACCCCCTGGTTTGTTTTTTTTATTTTTTTTTATTTTTTTTTTAT
>NW_019379564.1:744921-760314 GCF_000648655.2 Copidosoma floridanum
AATAAATAAAATAAAATAGAAAGAAGCAAGCCAGGGGGTACAAATGGGTCATGGGATCCACGGTAAGGGCATGGTTCTTTAAACATGAGATGAGTATAAGGACACATAATTTTTCAGGTAATAGGGGGTCGCGAGACCCATAGGAAGAATGAAGGTCTATAAAAATTAGTACTGCATTCACATAGTTCACTAGAAAAAAAATTTGAAAAACGATTTAAAAAAAAAAAAAAAATTGAGTTCTGTATTCACGATCATCATTCGAGTTCTGATATCACTTGCATAACACTATTTTATTTAACAAAAATAATTATATCGTTTGTTTATTTGCTAGAAGTATATTGATTTCTCGTTGAAGTTTGGTGGCATAAAACGTACAGCTCAAAAGATAGGTTACGTACGACTTTGTCTCCATTTATGAAATTATCTTAAAAATTGGCCATTTATTGCATGTAATATGAAATTTTTTTTGTGAATTCATTAAGATGCATAAAATACACCACTGACACAATTATTTCATCTAGTTGTATAACAAGTACACGAATTTTCATATTCCATGAATAGGGACACATTCCACGAATAGGGACTTTTACCTTATATGCATTAAAAAATAAATGAGGAAACCATTCATATAAACGTTTAATATGCATTAAACAAATTGATAGAGGAAAAACTTTTTTTATTGACAACCATGTAGATAAACTGCCATTACGCTAGTAAAATCTTATTAAGGTAGCTTCAAGGTAAAAAGACTGTTCTCACAATTTTATTTGACTTCTTGGTAGGGCTATAGATTATTTTTAATTATTATGAACCAAAATTTGAGCAAGCCAGCAGTAAAATTTTGAAGAAATTGTTGCTTAATTGTTAAACTATTAACACAAAAAAGAAATAAAAATGTTTGACTTGAAGTGGAATTTTACACGAATATAATAATAACTTTTAAACGCTTCTTGTTATTTCTTTAAAAAAAACAGAATGTTGCAATGCATATTGTAAGTAAATTAAGGTAAAACGCCCATACTTGGACAAAACTGAAATTTAGACCTAAAATTGGTCGTTGTAGCAAATAAAAAAAAGGTTTTTAAAAAAATTTAATTAATTAGCTCAGATATAATAACTATTGATCATATACTTAAACGTTTAAATAAATTTTTGCAAAATTTATTATAAACGGAAGAACATTACAATATGTAAAAGTTATATGGAAAACAGTACGATAATTATTTTCCGGTTTCTATAATTTTGATGATAGGTGATTCTTGTTAAAATTAATCCAAACTTTGTTTAGACATGCAGTGTGGTGTTATTTTACAACTTTTACATAATTATACAATATTACTAATGTTACAGTGGACAAAATAAATTTTTATCGTTAAAAATTAGCTGTCCAAGTACACCTCACGATTTCGTTATAGTTGGACAAACGTGGCACTCCTGTCCAACTTTAGGTATAGGCACACTAACGTAGTAGCCAGTACATGGACATACACTAAAAATTTATTTACTTTTTAACACAAGTACCGATTTACGCGAATTTTATAAATAAAACTGCATAAAAAGTGAAGTAGTTTGTAGAAAAAAGACTCTCTGCTAATCAGTTGTGTTCGTAAGGTGGGCAACGCTTCAAGAAAATACTATTACTCAAATTTGTAAAGGTAACCTCAAACTTACTGTAAATACACACTGTAAATATCAGTTCAAAAAATAAGGGTTTTGAAAGGAGAAAAGAAGTTAAGAAAAAGAGTGAAATAATGAGAAAAAAGAAAAGTCCTACAACAAACCAAGAAGTACTCTCTTTTCAAAGTTTAAAAATAAGATTGATTTGATTTGCACCCCTTGAGTGCAAAAAGTGTCCTCAGACTCAACTGAGCGCAGAAGAAGAGAAAAACATTGAACAATGGATTATTTTCTGTGCAAAGAATGGATTTCCAGTAACTAAGTCGAGACTCCTTGATTGCATACAAAAATATGTTATTCATAACAAACCTAATTCTCTTTTCAAGAACAACCAACTTGGATAACATTGATACAGTGCGTTTATGAGAAGGCATCCTAATCTTAGTAATAGAATAGCACAAAATCTTACAAGCACCAGGGTTGCTGTTACAGCAGAAGACCTTCAACGATGGTTTGAAAACGTCAAGCAATACCTCCAAACAAACAATTTAATTGATATAGAGCCACACCAGATCTTTAATTTGGACGAGTCTACTTTTAATCTTGTTCCTAAGGATAACAAGGTAATTACAGAGAGAAAGGAGCTCAGGCACCATATAAAATAGTATCTGGAAATAAAAAAGCATTATTAACAGTGTTATTTACAGTGTCTACTGCAGGAGTTATGCCAAGGCCCATGATTTTATGTGATTTGATAACAACCCCAAAACAAAGCCAACTAGATTTGATACCAAAGGGCTGGGGTGTTGGAAACACTGAGCGAGGGTGGATGACATCTAAAAGCTCTCACAGCTACATCGTCAATGTCTTTTATGAATGGCTACAGGAAAATAATTATGATTTCCCGGTAATTTTATACGTGGACAGGCATAGTTCATATATAACTTTGCCACTACTGATGTTTTGTAAGCAGCATTTAATTGAATTAATAATCCTTCACCCGAATGCGATACCCATACTTCAGCCACTGGATGTTGCTGTTTTTCATCCATTGAAAGAGGCTTACAAGAAAACCTTGCACCAGTGGAGAATCGACAACGATGTAACTGATGTTAAAAAACATATGTTTGCTCCAGTTTTGAAAATGGCTTTAGATTCACATGATTTTAGTTCAACAATTATAAATGGATTTTGGACTTATTGACTGTATTCATTCAGTCCTGAAGCTGTAAATTACAACATTTTTAGCAAAAATGGCCACAGCAAGAACACAAGTGGCCAACAAGCTTTAAATCGTGAAAATAATGATATTTCCAAATATGTACAATTTTTAGATGTGTTCGAGAAAAAACTTATTTCTCCACTGTTACTAGAGTCATTTAAAAAAGCAAAATTGGAAGACAAATGGACTGGCGATTTAGAATACGCTGCTTTGTGTGAGTCATGGCAAAGGCTAAGAAAACTCAATACAGATGAGTTAACTCAAAAGTACTTATATTTTGATTTTTTCCTTATGATAGGCACACAAATACAAAAACCTGCCCTCTGAGGGATTTTGTACTTTGCTCTTTTTGTATGAAAACTGTCATTAAATTTACCAGCAATCGACGAAGAAAATAATTCCTTGATGAATTACTCTGAAACTTCAAGCATACACGCAGCCTCGCACGCAGTTATGGAAGCATCGAAGGAAGTGTCACAGCCAAGTTACGAAATTGAGATCTACGATCAATTGGGTAACCGTATAATAGGTACAGCAATAATCATTCAAGGAGACGCATTAGTAGGAAACAGTATAGCTGTATCAAGTGAAGCAATGAGCACTGTAGATACCAAAGGTATGTTAAAGTTTATTTATTGTTTAATAATCAGACTAACTATTTAATTTCTAATATGTTATTTTTCTTTCTTTTTTAGTCAACGCGAAGCCTGCAAATAGTAATAATTCAGTTGACATGATCACATCATCTATTGATACTGAAAGCAGTATAATTTCAAATGACATCGACAATAATAATTTACGCGCATCGCAAGACATCAAGAGCAGGCCAAATAAAGACGTAAATAATTATGCTTCCTTGAGTACCACGAACAAAGTTGTGGAAACTTGTATGCATTTAAAAAATTTATTAAAATATTTATTTTACAACAAATTATTTTTCATTTACAGAGATTACAGATTTAACTCTACTCATGAACGTAATGAAACTTTTAACTGGGATCAAGACAACGCTCGTGGTTTCGATGTTTCTATGAGTGAGATGACTTGTCTTTCTCAAAAAATAAATTCTGCGTCTGTAAATGGTATATTGCAGGAAAAGTCTCTAAACATTAAGGAAAATCAAATATTGAATGAAAACGAAAAATTCAATGCCCGTGCTTATAACTATTTTCAATGATTTTGCAAGTTTTCATAAACTTTACAAATTTTATTATTATTCAAATTCCAACCGAAAAAAGTGGGTTGCGAGTATCCCCAAAATTGCAAAAATTGCAACAATTCTTCCCTATCTCATCATTTTCTGGAAAAAATAAAAAAAAGGCTTCATCTTCAAATAATCCACCCACTGCTGTCGTTGACAAGTTATTGGAGGTATTGAAGCAAAAACAAGCAGAGAAAAAGAAAAAAGAACGAAAGATCTTACAAAGTAAGCAAAAAAAACAGAGAGCAAGAACTACGAGGGAGAAAAAAACAAATATAGCATAAGAATATGATGAAAATAAAAAGAAAAACCAGCAGAAGAAGAACGAGATTCAATCTCAAATCACAAGTCTCAAAAAAACAATAAAATCAGAAATTTTTTAAGAGAAACACTGCCCCGTTGACAAAACAATTTAAGAAACTGAGCAAGCACTTTATGGAGCTGGATTATTCGTTTGTAATTGAAGAGATGCAGTTCCTGCAAAATAAAATTAAAATAAAAAAAGAGAAGTGTGATACCTTTTTTCGTTATCTCGAATTCATTTATGTTAATTTCAATGAGTAAGTAAGTACTTGCACCTTATACATAATAATTTTTACGCTGAAATCGCTTAAATTCATGTTGTTCATTACTAAATTTCAAAATGTTACTTAAAAACTGTATGACTAGAAATATAGAAACTTTAGCTTACAGTTGACTCGTAATATCCATTGAAAAAAACTTTTTTCATGGAAAAATTACGAGAAGCATTTGAAAACTATTAACAATTATGTTTGTTATTACACTTTAAATCGGACACTTTACCATCTCTCTTGTATCAAAACTTCAATACCTTGAAAACTGTATGACTGGAATTCTTAGTATTTTGGTTCATGATAAATAGTATTTATTTGTAGTCAGACTAAGAAGTTGAAGGAAATTGTAAGAAAAGTCTTTTTTTCTTGTAACTACCTTAAATGCTAAATTCTAAAAGTAGCATTTGCTGGTAATTCAAGTAAACGCTCAAAATTTTAAGGTTTTAATTTATAAGTTTAAGTGATACAAGTAGTCATACGAAAACATTTTTATGGATGTATGTGGAAAAAAAAGTTCATAATAATAGGTGGTTTTCACGTAATAATTAGAAATTTCTTGTTGATACTGCAAGGTAACAAAGACTTTATTTACAAGATACATGAGAGTGCTCTTACTAATTTTGTACTTGATAAAAAGGGATATCTTAAAAAGGAAGCTAACAAAAAAAAAATTCAAAAATAGTTACGTACAAAATTGTTCACTAGTGCGTTTTTTATTATACGACACGAATAATACAACGGTTAAAATGGTTTAAAACCAAGTAAAATATTTTTATCAAAAAGTGTTTGAAGGTTAGTGACAAAAGAACCAAAATAAGGCATAATGGCATAATTGGTTGATTTTAAAGTTTTTTGAGGTAAAGAAACATTAGTGATCAGCGCTATGGAAATTAATAAATGTTGTTTATTATTCAATGATAAATTCATGTTGGTAGTTTTTTAAGAGAATTGTTTGGCGCATAATACGATAAAAAAACTTTAGCAAACTGCTTTATTTTAAAGATCTTTGAGGTTCTGAAGATTGAGACATGTGTTAGACTTGAATAAATCTTTAATTTATATTTAAGTATGAAAAGTACACATAATGATTATTTTTTAACAACTTTTTAAAGTGCAAAACGCTGAAGAACTACGGAAAATTACTATTTTTCACAGTTTCTTAAGGTTAGGAAGGATTAGTGATGTGCTTGATTAAAAATAAGTATAGATTTGTAATCAGCGGTAAAAAATTTATGTGATTTGGGTTTGATTTGGATTTTTGAACGTCCAAAATTATTTCTAATCAAGTGAAACAGCCACCTTAGAGTGATTTTGACTAATTGCCGATACCATATTGTTCCACCAGTTTTAATTTTGGAAAAAAGACCTGACAGCAAAAGAAAGATTTTTTATGACTTATAGAATTTTGGACAGATCTTTGTTTTGTCTGACAAAGAATATCTTATAGATGTCATTTATGTTGACTTATGTGGACAATTACATGTAAAGGAGGGTATATGGGTTATGGGTTATTTGTCTCTCTTACTTCAGTCATTGCTCAGAAAGAAAAAGATGGTTATTCGACGTTTCAAAAACTTAAACAAAATAATGTTTGTAGATAATTAAGAGGGACATTCATTAACACTTACATTTTTTTCCAAAATGTATGTTAGTTATTTGTGTAAGGTTGTTTAAAAAACTTATTGCGATTTGTAGACCCAATGGTATATTTCAAACAAACATCTTTTGATTTATACTTACAGGGAGCATTGCATTAGGTGTTAAAAACCAAACAAAGTTTAAGCAATTAGCATACGATGACATCAATTCCTATAGTCTATAGCAACAAAAAACTTCTTATGTTATGTAAGTTACTGTTTTATATATTAAATTAAAAGACTCATATCCTAAGTTCAAGCAGGAAGTTGACGATTGGAGTTTGCAGGGAAGCAGGGCTCCACTAGTATATATATATATAATTGAGCTACCACGTACTATAACCATGTATATATATATTTATGTGCTTATAGTAGGTGGTAGCTCAGTTAGCAAGGTTGTGGGTTAACATGTGAAAGAAGGTGGCTCGACTCCCAGCCAGTGCAACTTACTCCTGCAAGTGATTTCTTACATGTGCTCTTTTACTGTGTAATTTTCCACGTAAAGAGAATAGGTGATTTTTTTGAAATAAAACTGCTTATGTACCCCCAATCTCTATTTCTCTTGTAGATGGCTACTTATTCCCTTTCTCTTCTCTTTTTCAAGTGCTCAGTGCCTAGAGTAGTGCTCGTCATGATACATGGTCCTTTATGATCCTGCAAAAATATTTTTATGTAAGCCTTAAGTTATTTTTTTTATTTATCGAGGAAAAAAAATGTATCCGTGGCTTAAACTGACACTGTATTCTATTCAAATGGGATTGTATTCTTTTAAAAAGTGTAACCAGCAATAAAATTTATTGTTGAGCATTAGATTTAAAATTAGCAAATATGTTTTAAAGCGATCAGAGTAAAAAAAAGTAAGCAAAAATGAAATAAAACATATGAACTAAGGCTTGTACAATTTCATAGAAAAGCTTTAAAAATACAAGGCAAAAATAAAAGTCATCTATTTACATAAAATTTTTTTTAAGAACAATTTGGTAGTTTGATACGAATATGTTCGTTGAAAGCCTTTCATTTTTAGAAGATGCAGTCAAAGCATGATTATGGAAAAAAATTTTTAAAAACCGTATAACTAGTTTTATTGTTGTATTTTAGAAGTAAATGTTTTATAGTTACTTTGTAAATGAGCCAATGAAAAAAAAACTTATCTTAAATAGTTTATAATCAGTAAACCATACTCGTTTTTAAAGCAATACCTCTAAAACTAGGTATTGAATTACGAAAATAAACGATTTCGTCTACCAAAAAAAAATATATACTACGACGTACATTTTACCTGAAGATCCTTACAAATAACAATTTTTTTTTTCTTATCTAAATTGTTATTTTTTTTTTTAATATATGTTCTCGTTTTTTTTTTTTTTTTTCTGAATCTATCAAAAATTACAAACAGAAACACAATTAGAACAAAAGTTTTAAAACCACTCTACCAACTGACAACTACTATATGACTATGAATACAAAAAATGCTTTATTACAATTTATTCTGTACAGAAAACAGTTTTCTTAAGACTTAACGTTGTTGATGACAATTAACAAATCTAACGTCTTGACAAAGAGTTAAACCCAATCAAAGTAAGCTTCCTATTTTAATGAAAAGAAAAAGAGAAGTTTTGTCAATACGTGGTAAATAGGGTTACTGGTGATTCCACTGTATTAAGATTTTGTAAGATTATTTATTGAGTTCTTACTGAGCGTAAAACAATCATATGATTTTCTTATTTATGCTGCGTAATACAGTTAACAAGCCAATAAGGAGTAATCGAAGGATTTTTTCACAATGTGTAAATTTTGGTTTGAAAATTTGCTAACAAATTATTCACAAACTGTTTTTGTAATACATTTTTTCATCAAACTTGGATAATATTAACGAAAACATACGTCAAGCTATTGAAGTAGGGCCAGTAAAAATCAAATTTTATTTCGATATTTAAATAAGATGAATCTGTATTAAACCAGTTAATCAAAACAAAATAACCGAAGAATTTTTCTCATATTTTTTCAATTAGTAGTCAAAACAACATTTTTGGGATAAAAGAATCCAACATGAAATTCAACCACATAAAATTAGAAGTCAACTGTTATAGTCTTACCTTATAGTAAGAAAGGCTGAGGTGAGGCTAAGTAGGTGTCAAGAAAGCAGAAGGGAGTAGAACTAGTAACAAATTTTTTAGCTGACTCAATGATTGTCAAACCGAACTATAATAGTTTCGACTCATTTAAGGGAGGGGTCTGAGGGGGGCTAAATACCATTTTAAGAGAGAGCTGTAGAGAAAAAAAAAAATGTTATGAAAGTAAAGAGTGGCTGAGGGAAAGTCTTTAAAAACTTTAGTAAAATAAAATCATGAATATATTGAACGAAGCTTACCGTATGTTGAGAGGGTCTGAAGAGGATTGAGGTGGGAAAGGAGGGCTAGAAATGACGAGCAGTTCTAAAAGGGTAATGAAACGTGGTTTAGGGTTGGCATTAAATACTTAACCTGATAAAAATAAAGTAAAAATTAAAAGAAATTTATCCCGATATGAGGGTGTGTGTCTGAGGGGGGTGATAAGGGAATGTGTAAAATGACCCTGCAAAAGCACTGTATAATATGTAAATTTAAATGGATTATTCTACCAAAAATAGTATATTTTACATCCCAGTTAATAACAACGTGAAATGAGGAGATGTGAGTATGCAAAATACGGATTCTTATTCTTGTATGACATTATATTTTAGAGGTAGTGACATAAGCAACATTTTCACGCATATAACAAACGTGTAAAAAATTGCGTCTAAAACTTAGACGGCGTTCAACTTCAATATTTTTAGTGGAAAATATTCTGGAAAACCTAAGCAAATTTTTGTTGCATTGTAATTTGGACGTTTTGTATTCTATGACAGTTGAGAATAGTGGAGAAATTTTTCCAATTTTTTTACCCCGATAAGCCAGTTATACAAGTTTGCAAATTTGTAAACTTGATTTTTTTTTTAAATAAAGAGTCTGTATCTTGGAGCATAGTAAACTAAATTGGAAGGAAGTTAGTTAGAATGAAGCCGTTTTGTACATTCTATAAGTGCAGTGGCAATTTTTAATTTGTATTTGGTGCATTATAGCCTAGATTTTTGACAAATTCATAAGATTGTGTTAAGTTCCTTTTTTTCTAAGAGTCTGTAAAACTATCCCATAAAGCCTTGTTACTTCGTTTTATATTTTATTGTTAACTTGGATGGTGGATTGTACAAAAAGACGTAAAAAAGTAGATAAAATAGCTTTTATCACCTTAATATAGTTTTCCTGCAGAAGGTGATTCATTCACATATGTGTAACTATGTCCTAAGTTTTCTAAGAAATTAAACATCTATTTCATTATTTTTATCAACTATAAAGCAAAAAAATTAGGTTTTTTCCAGTTTTTTTGTAATATTTCCTCTCTGATCGGGACATGTGGTCATTAGGAAAATTGTTAAAAGTTTAATTATCTACAAAATAAGATGTACTGCGATATTTTTTATGTTATTGTTTACTCGCAAATAGCGTTCAAAGTTAAAAAAGCACGTTTTTTCCAAAATTTAATAACACAAAAACCAAATTTTTTTAAGTGTCGTATACTCAAAAAATTTTGGTATTACTGACACAAACAAATGAACTCAATTTTAAGATGATCACTTTTGAATTTTTCAAGTTACTAGCGATCAATTTTTTTTTAAAGCTTAATTTCATAATGCACAAAGGTTTCTGTAATTATCGCATTGAGATACAACTGGTCTAGAAAATTTAAGAAACAGTTCAAGTTTCTTATGTTGTTGGTATTTTTCAAAAAAAATTGGTTACAACCGGTTTTGTTGCGATTTGTGAAACAATCATAGTTTTCTACATACGTATAAAACTATATAACCTTATTATTTTTAAAAATAGGGCTTACGCTTATTCATGGATAAAAAGTTGCTTTTTCAACAGTTAAAAAAAATACCATTGTTGCATGTTTAGGAGCATAGGATTTTTTTTTTTTCATTGTTTGCTTTAGTTTATTGACCAATTAAACTGTAATTTACACATGTTGCAGCAAAGATAAGTAATTTTAAAGATCCCACGATTCACATAATTATTTTAAACCTTCCTTTCCAAGTTAGCCATGAACTTCTGCTGATGGTTTTTTTTCACAGCAAGGAATGCTGGGAATCAATTGATTATTTTTCGGTGTTATTGGCTTTCATTAGCCCCATTACATGTAGTGTCTCTTGACCGTCAAAAGTTTGCATATTATTATACGTTGTCTGCTACTACATACACACTTAATGGTCTGTATTCTGATTCTTGTACGCTCATAAGTGTTAGTGACTGCAGCAACTGGCTTTTCTCATAAGTCGAACGAAAATCCATTGCATGCAATATTTGTAAAAACTCTTCTGAATTGAATTCATTATTTAGAGTAACACCTAAGTTTTTTAAAAGAGATGACAAAAATGATTGGGGTCTTGATAAAGATACCATAGCATGTCAGATTAAAATAACATTGAAAAAATGTTTGAAAGACCACATGTATCTTTACTAAACAGAGTATATGGTTTGAATTTTTAATAATTAAGATAAAGCCATTGCTGCAGTTCAGCATATTTAAAATTATCAACTATAAAGAATTGATATTTCTCTTGATGAGCATACACGTAAGTAAGGGATAGTAGGGCATGACGGGCACCCATTATTGTTTACACTCTTACAATTTTTTTCCACCTTAAATATAATTCTCCAGCTGAGCATCTTTCAGAGCGTGACACATAGAATAAAACTACCCGAAATAAAAAATATATAAATCAACAAATAATTAGTTATCATATAATAAAATATAGTTCTTAAAAATGCTCATTCTGCCCCCCTGCGGGCACAGTGAACATAGCTGTAGGGTACGATGAGCGCGGGATGATTGAAATAATTCGATGGTAGGTGAACAACAGTATTTATATTAATTAATTTTTAATGATATTTAACAAACATAAAAAACTTATTTAAGAAACATTAAACATTTATTTGTTAAATCATTGTACATTACATGTAATATCACAAGTTACATTACAATCTGTTAGATAAGTTATTTTAATACCACAAACATCTTGCCTTAATCTCATAAATTTTGTGCTTAGTACAAATAACTGTATGCCAATATCACATCAATGTTGCACTCTAATATTATAAAAATAAAGCTTCATTAAAATGAAATATATACGTAAAAAACCTCTTCAGTCTTGCCAGTTTAAGATTGTAGGAAAAAAGAACTAAAATTTATAGGATTCATAGCAACTGAATTTACCAAAGAATCACTTTGTGTAATATTTTAAATATTCGATTTGAATATTATGAATATTTCTCTCCATCTCCTTTTTGTATCGTCACATACCATTCTTATTTTTAGTCAAGTCACGATCCACAGTTAAACTTACTTACTTATAAAATAAGACAGACTAGAGAAATTCAAAGCTAAGACTAAGGTTAAGTTAATCAGCTTTGTTTTGATTCGAACAGAATGACAGCGTCTGCTGCAGACGCAGAGTTCTCAGGCTCATTGTGCCTCAAACGCGGTGCCCATCATGTCCCCTAGAAGCCATGTTTTAAAATATATATAACTTTTTAATGGTGGAAGATAAAAATTTTTTTTCAACGGATCTTGAAAGTAAATCAAACAGACTGTTGGAGAAACTTTACGAGATAATTACTGGAGATAATTTTTATTGTAAAAAGAAGCCGTGAAGCTATCATTGTCCGCAGGGTTATTTATTAAAATATTTTTATAAATTTTTACAAATTATTTAATTACTTTTTATCATGATACTCTTTGAGGAAAATAGTGTTGATATTTTACAATGTAAAAAAATTTATTTGAGAGAAAAAAATTAATTTTTTCATTGAGTACATGAGGTGCCCGAGTTACCCTACAAACTCACGCTGCCCCACTATCCCTTACATACATGCCTAAAATCTACAGAGTTTTCATCACATTCAACAGCATAAGATTGTTTAGTATCTAATCGATATATAAATATATAACAGCAAGTATCGTGATATTGAGCATTTGCTTTAACCCAATTTTTAACGGATTTAAACCCGTGTATGATCTCACAACTTTTGGCATCTACGTAATTTTCTACGATATTGATAACATGCAACTTAAATCAGAGTTTGTTACTTTAATTCTTAAATTTTTTTATTTTTTCAATTGTGATTCAATTTCACAAATGTGTTAAATGCATCCACCCTTTAAAACAAAAATTCTCATAATTACAAGCTTATCGTCGCGAAGAAGTAGCAGCTTGTAACAGCGAGGTTTGTGAACTGGTGTCACAATAATTTCTTGCGTATGAAACTTGAAGAACAAATAACTTACGCTGTTGAAGAATCGCATGTTTGCCATCCTTTATTTTTTGGTTCGCTGTAATGAGGTAAGCTATGCTCTTTTCCTTCTCTTTTTCCATTCACGAGTTTGTAAGATATTTGTTACATAGAGCACATTTACTACACCATTTGTCGAATTCTTTCATTTCGAAAACGTCGTCTAAAAAAAATATTTAATTGTTACAAACTGTGTGTATGAATAAGATTGCTACTTGATGACGTTTTCTATATTAAAATCTTTTTCAAAATATTTTTAAAATATTAATCAATTTAAGATTTTATGTTACGGTTTTTTAAATAGTTAAAAATATTGCAACAATATTTCTCTTTATCTTTTATTATAAAAAATATAGCTTCAACCAACAATGAAAACTTTTTTAAATAGTTATAAATACTTTTTAACGAGGTTGTTCCACAACTTAACTTGTTAATGATCACCTGACTTTAGCTGCAAGCATTTTCTTGAATACGTTACGATTCACTTTTATCTGTTCACAGTAACTAATGAAGAAAAACACAAATATTTTTATTTATTTCAAGTAGTAAAAGTTATAGCACCTTACCGCTTATGAAAGCATGCTGTGCCAGCATAATACAATATATATACATGGGGCTTCACCCCCTGCTCACTTCAATTGCCAACCCCCACAAACAGATTGTAATATTCAGTTGAAAATTTTTTTTAGAAGCTTCCTTTTTTATTTGTTTTATCTTACTTACTATCACTCTATTGCTTTAATCATGAATATTATGAATTTTACATTACAAAAATTTCTTACAGCAGTACTCATGATTTTTTTTTAAATTTTATTCCGTCACATGAAATGTTATTTCTCTATACTAACTTAACTCTTTCAAAAATATTTTTTAATGTTTTGTTAATTTTCTATCCTTGTTTTTTAAATTTAATCCTTTTTTTAATCGTGTTTTTAAATTCAAACGAACCATAATCCGTAGTGATGAATTTTGTAAAACAGCATTGCTTAAAAATTTTCACATAATGATAGTTTAATAATATTCTTACTTTTTTGGCATTTTGGCAGGATCACTGCATGGAAGTTCCTTATAATGTTGTTAGAGTAAAAACTGTAACCACTATTAAATCGTCTATTTCTGGTATAATACAAATTTTTAACGTAGTATAAGAGTTATTGGAACTCACTAATCAAAGTTAGTCACGTAGCGTATAAGTGAAAGTATGTATGTACGTCATCAAGTTTTTCAGCTAAGTCAAGTAATTACGGTTTAAATAGGTTAAAATTTTGTTTGTAACTTTAAGTTGAATATCTGAGCTAATATTTATTCCTGTTACAGAAATAAACGCCAATTTGACAACGAAATCTTCAATACAAAAGTTGTAGATCTCATCAGTATACATTTTTTTCGAAAAGAAAGTTTTTTTCTCAAATGCCATCTTCACGATTTCATTAACAAAAATTGTTCTAAATAGCCAAAAAATCGTTTAACATTATTTAATTTTCGAAAATCAGGTTTCGAGACAGTATAATTTTAAGCATTTAATAGTTTGAATTCAAAGTTAACATATTGATACATATACTCAGTCAAATATCATTACAGAATAATATTAAAACGTAATTATTTACATAACACTTTTTGCTCTAGCACCTTGTACATAAGTCGTGCTTTACATGCGAGATATAGTTTTTTGCATAAATTAAGCTACTTTTTTAAGTACATTAACATTCTGTCATTAAAGTGAATCATTTCGCAACAATTTGCTTTCTTATTCTGAACAAATTTGTTAATTTTAAGGTTGAATTATTATAATCATACAATATTTTTTTACACCACCTGTAAAGCAGATGGATAAGCTTGATAGTTGAATATAATGCTAAAAAACTCTTTTTTTATATAAATGTATAGTTTATAAGCTATGTGAATTGTTTTCGATATGAGTTTCAAGGTTGTTACAAATTACTAAGTTTATAGTGCTCTGACTTATTTAAAATTAATATGATTATGTAAATGTGTATAAGTTTATAAAAACATGCTTTACATGGTAAACAGTAAAACTTTATTTATTGTAAACATTTTTTTTTCTTATAAAATGTGTTATGTGGAATGCCCTACACGTTTGACTATATAATACAGGAAGATATTTCACCACTATATATAAACTATCTCATTTTACTGACCCTATGGGGCTTCCATGATTTTTTTTCGGAAAATTAGGAATAAACTACTGATTGTTTAAAAAATAATTTAAATAAGAGCAAATAACTAAGTATACAACGACATTATTCATACAGACTGGCTTACAAAAAAAATCAAATAAATTTTAATCCATCATTATATGAGGGAGGATCGACGCAAGAATTCTTTATTTATTCTAACATAATGATAAACATAACTGCTTGGATTATTAATTGAAGATAAAAGCAATAACTTTATAATCAAACATTATTACAGTTTATTAGACATAATTATTAATAGCACATGCAACATTTCTAAAAGTTTTGAGACAATCAAAAAAAATTTAAATCATTTTATTCTTCCATCTAAATGTATCGAAAATCCAATGTGTATGTAGAAACATTTTTGTAATGCAATGCTTATAATCAGGAAATATTATAGACTAGATTTATTTATAACAGTTACATGCTTTCCTAACTAAAAAAAACTAAAGCTTAATTTATCGAAATTTCCAAACAATACAAGACCAAATAATTTCCTAAACAAAACTATTAGACTATTTCACTTGAAATTAATTGTAGTTTTGGATGACATTATTTAAAATTATATATATGTA